>CAUYON010043586.1:0-13947 GCA_963573935.1 Arctocebus calabarensis | reverse complement strand
CATGGCACTCTACCCAGGGCAACACCTTGAGACTCTTGTCTCAAAACAAAAAGTATTTTCTGAGAATGTTACAATGTCCTAACCATGGTGGTAAATAATGGAGCTACACTAATCAGTAAAGCAAACATAGTCTCTAACCTCTTGGACTTGACTCTATTCAGAAGATCATGGAAAGCAACAGTTCCTTGGTTCTCAGTATTTATATTGCATCTTTTTTTCCTTCAGTTGGGCCTTGTTTTTGTTTGTGGAAACAGGATCTCACTTTGTTGCCCAGGCATGAGGGCAGTGGCATAATCATAGCTCACTACAACCTCAACCTTCTGACCTCAAGTGATCCACCTGCCTTAGTTTTCTGAGTAGCTGGAATTACTGGTGGATTCCAACCACCATGCCCAGCTACTTTTTCCTATTTTTTTTTGTTGAGATGAGGTCATGCAGTATTGCTCGGGCTGGTATAGTGCAATCTTAAATCTTAACACTCAGTTCTGGGCAGTTTATTTTAAAGAGACTAGAATCTATCAAAAAAGAAGAGATAGAAGATAATGATAAAATTTGAAACCATGTTATAAGGTAAATAATTCGGGCGGTGCCTGTGGCTCAGCGAGTAGGGCACCGGCCCCATATGCTGAAGGTGGTGGGTTCAAACCCAGCCTCAGCCAAACTGCAAAACAAAAAAATAGCCGGGCATTGCGGCGGGCGACTGTAGTCCCAGCTACTCAGGAGGCTGAGGCAAGAGAATCGCCTAAGCCCAGGAGTTGGAGGTTGCTGTGAGCTGTGTGACGCCATGGCACTCTACCAAGGGCGATAAAGTAAGACTCTCTCTACAAAAAAAAAAAAAAAATTTTTAATTTTAAAAAATTAAAAAAAAACAAAACCATAACCATTATGCTATGGTCACATCTAATAAGGTAAATAATACAAAGATACTGGGACTTACTCTAAAAAGAGAATGAAAAACGGGGATGTGATTGCTGCCCACATAAATTTTAAGACTTGCTAAATTCCATGCGATTTTTAAGGGCAGAGAATTCATTAGTCCATGGAAATTACAAAGATACAGTTTTCATATAAATAAAGTAAAAGTAAAAAAAATCTTTAAGCATTAGAGATATCCAAAAATTAGATGGGCTTCTTGGGAATGATAAGTTTATAATCACCAAACGAATGCCCATTTGCTATGGATACCAGAGAAAAGGTTCTTCCAGGAAGTGAGTCCTTGCATTAACTGAATTCTAAGTAAGGCCCTGTCCAATGCTTAGGTTATACAACTAGGAAGGTAAAAAAGAAAACAAAGACATATTAGAACAGTTATACAAATGGGTTATTTTTTAAAAAGCTATACCATAAAATTGAAGTTACCCTTTGAATGAGAAGAATGGGTGAAAACAAAAATAAACAATAAAAGGCCCTTTTACTTCTTTAATCAAAGAACAGAATCCAGTGGCATTCTTTGAGATGGAAAGAAAAAATGTTCAAGTATTAAAGTCTGAAAAATAGGCTATGAAATAGCCCATTTCCCAAGAAAACAAATCTCCCTAAAACCTCAGGGAGTATCTTTACTTTGTAACGCAATTTAAGCACTAATTAGCACTAGAAAAAAAGGATAATTACCAATGTGATATTTGATGAAAACCATAAATTAAAATATTAAAAAGACTTTCTTCATAATTCTTTCACCATCCTCCTGAAATTATGTGGATCTTAAACTACTCTTTAAGAAGACTTATAAAAGAATACTTGCCATACTGAGTGAATCAGAAATGTCACTCAGCACGAATATGCTGTTTTCAACAACTTGGTTTTTAATTTAAGTCATTTCTACAGTGACTAATCCCGTTGAATCAACTCATTCAAAGATATTTTTAAGTAAACAAACTCTTACTCATCTCCTTCTAAGAAGACCAAAAAATGTTCTTTACTTCTCTGTAGAATCCAAGCTTATACTTAGAAATCAATCTAGGCAGGGTTCAGTGGCTCATGCTTATAATTCCAGCACTTTGAGAAGCTGAGGCCAGGAAATCACTTGAAGCCAGGAGTTCAAGGCCTGGGCAACAGCTCTACAAAAAATAGAAAAGTTAGCCAAGTATGGTGGAAAACACCTGCAGTCCCAGCTGCTTGAGAGGCTGAGGCAAGAGATTGCTTGAGCCCAGGAGTGTGAAGTTGCTGTGAGCTATGACACCATTGCACTCTAGCCTGAAGGCAACAAAGTGAGACTGACTCAAAAAAAAAAAAAAAAAAAAAAAAAAAGCCAAACGCCATCTCCCTTGCTTCAACTACATTGGTCTCCTCACTGTTCCTTAAACATGCTAAGCATGCCCTCTACCAGGACCTTCAGATTTGCTATTCCTTCTGCCTGAAAAACTATTTCCCAGATAGCCACAGGCTTTTGGGTTTTTACTCAAATATCACTTTCTCTGCAAGGCTTTCCTTGGTCATCCTACCTAAAATTGGATCCCCTGCCATTGTACTACTTCTAGTTTCCCTGCTTTTTCTCTTGTAGCTTACAACTCTTTAAAAATATACTATAATAGGGCAGCGCCTGTGGCTCAAAGGGGTAGGGCCCCAGCCCCATATGCCAGAGGTGGTGGGTTCAAACCCAGCCCTAGCCAAAAACTGCAAAAAAAAAAAAAATATATATATATATATATATATATATACTATAATATATATAGTTTTTACTTAATTTTGCTTATTATTTATCACCCCTCTAGAATGTTAAACTCCACTAGAGCAAAGTATTATGCTTGTTTTGTTCACTCCTTCATCCCTGGTACCTAGAATGTCGCACCAAAAAAAAAAAAGAATAAATGAATAAATGAAACTAATTTTGATGTGTCCAAAAGGCCAAAACTACTCTCTTCATGATAAAAGATGTACACAAGTCATTTGGCAAAGGGTAAAGAAACTGACAAAATTCAGACATACCTAAGAAAGAATACAAAATGCTTATTTACATGTCCAAGGTACTCAGATACTTCAGATGTAAATATACTAACTCTTTCTTAAATTTTTTACTTATACATACTATTTTAAAGAAAAACATGCACTTTTACTTGCTAAATTAATGCACAGCAAAAAAAAAACTAACAGTCATCCCATGTTGAAGTACAAAACCTTAAAGATGCTCATTTATTCCAAATATTTTCTTGTATAGTCTAGTCTCTGACACAGGTAACACTGAAAGGAGATCAGAGGGAAGTACATAGTTGGAAATGGCAATGACTTTGAATTCCCTAAGGATATGCTGTTCTGGGTCAGCTCCCAGGAATTTGAGTCCAGAGGGAGGCAGGCCTAGTCATTCCCACCTAACCTCTAGGTCATTCTTCATTTATATGTACTCTGAAAAAATGAGGTTGTATTTCTATGCAGCTGGGAAGATCATGAACCAAACAAGAGACCCAGAAACCCTGTTACCTCATTCTATATCTACATCTGATTCATTCACTTTCTTTTTCTTTCCTACGCCCAACAGAGACTAACACTTTATTCTCTTAAGAAATATTACAGGACAGTGCCTGTGGCTCAGTGCGGAGGGCACTGGCCCCATATACCAAGGGTGGTGGATTCAAACCTGGCCCTGGGGCAGCACCTATGGCTTAGCGAGTAGGGCACCAGCCCCATATACCAAAGGTGGTGGGTTCAAACTCAGCCTCGGCCGAACTGCAAAAAACAAAAAACTATCTGGGCTTTGTGGTGGGCGCCTGTAGTCCCAGCTACTGGGGAGGCTGAGGCAAGAGAATCACCTAAGCTCAGGAGTTGGAGGTTTCTGTTAGCTGTGTGACACCACGGCACTCTACTGAAGGTGATAAAGCGAGACTCTGTCTCTACAAAAAAAAAAAAAAAAAGAAAAAAAGAAAAAGAAAAAACAACCTGGCCCCAGCCAAACTGCAACAAAAAAAGTGAAGACTCTGTCTCTGAGGAAAAAAAAAGAAATACTACACTACAGCGCCTATAGCTCAGGGCCACATACACTGGGGCTGACGGGTTCGAACCCAGCCCAGGCCTGCCAAACAACAATGACAACTACAACAACAACAAAAAAAAATTGCTGAGCGTTGTGGTGAGTGTCTGTAGTCCTAGCTGCTTAGGAGGCTGAGACAGGAGAATTAGTTGAGCTCACGATTCAAGGTGACAGTGGGCTATGATCAGGCCACACTGCACTCCAGCCTAGGTGACAAAGCACGACCTCATCTCTTTTGGAAAAAAAAAAGTCAGGCAAGAGCAAGCAATTATGTAATAATATATGCAGAAAGTAAGAAGAGCACAGAGAAATGGCTTTTAAAGCAGCAATCAGGAAAGGTCTTTGACAACCTGAGTTAAATCTTAAAGGATGAGTAGGGGAAGAAAGGAGGAAAAAGCATCATCACCTGGATAAGCACCAAGAAAGAGCATGAGGACCTGAATAGGAAACAGCAAGGAGTTTGTTACGGCTGCAGTGGAGCACAGAGGATGACAGAAAATAATGGAGAGTGAGTCAGGCTTGACACTAAGTAGGGTTAGATCAAGGAAGGTGTTCCTTTGCAATATTCAAGAATTTACATACTTCACCCTCAACAAAACAGGGAGCCATTAAAAGATTTCGTTTTGTTTGTTTGTTTAGACAGGATCTCATTCTGTCACCCTGGCTAGAGTGCAGTGGTGTCACTGGAGCTCACTGCAACTTCAAACTCCTGACCTCAAACTATCCCAGCTCCGCCCCCCCAAAGTGCTGGGATTACAGGCATGAGTCACTTTGTTTAGCCTTCCATTGAAAGATTTTAAACATGGAAATACCACAGTAAACAATAATAAAACATTTTTTTTGGTGAGTGGGTGTAGCAATTGAGAAGAAATAGAAACAAAAATACTAGAAAATTCTCATAAACAGGTTTGATGAAGATCATTAGAGCCTGAACCAAGGTTACTGGGATGGAAGAAAAGGAGATGGATTAAAAAACTACTGAGGAGAGACAGTATGACAGAGTGGATTATGGCAACAGCTTCAGTGTCAAAAAAAAAAAACACACACACTTACTGGAGGATGATTATTCTATTTTTAGATATGTTAAGGCATCTATAGGACATCCCAAAATAGCTTAAATGTGCTAAAAGTTATTCTGGGTTTTCAAAAACGATGTTTCAAAAACCAGGGTTAAAATGAAACATCACAGAATGTTAAACCACAATCAGACTCATAAATCAGCTAGCCAAGTGGTTCTTTTTGTTGTCAAGAACCATCTGAGAATCTGATGAAAGCCACGGACTTTGTCCTCAGAAATATTTTATTAAAATATAAAATTTTAGGGCACTGCCTGTGGCTCAGCGAGTGGGGCACTGGCCCCATCTACTGAGGGTGCCGGGTTCAAACCTGTCCCCAGCCAAACTACAAAAAACAAAATAAACAAACTAATTAATTAATTAATTAATTAATTAATTAAATTTTACAACAATGTTTAGAACACCCAATCCATTCCCCTCAGGCGAGGAGATAACAATTAGTCTGAGTTTTACTACTAATCAGAGGCAGAGCCAAAACCCAAGCCTCTTAGCACTTACTTTCATGTTCTTTCTTGCTTATTACTAGCAATTTGAAATGATCCTTTCATATTTACATTTTACTTAGGTGGTCATGCAAAGTTAAAACTGTACACACACTGGATTCAGATTTTACTGACTACAACTTATAGCCATAACTAGGTTTTCTACACCCATTTCATGCTAACAGAATTGGCGCTGACATAAACAGAAGCATTCTTAGCGTTCTTTTGTTTTTGTAATCTCCTTTAAAAAAAGTTTTTTGTTTTATGTTTTAAAAACTTTTCTCCTAATGGGAATTGGTTTCTTTAAATGCAAAGAATGCAATTATAATTTAGTTCAATTAACACTATCAGCATCCACTAAGTTTAAGGCACTAAAAATGCAAAGACACTTAAGAATCCCAAGGTAATCAATAAAAGAAAATATATAAATAAAAAAAAGAAAATATG
Organism: Arctocebus calabarensis; assembly: GCA_963573935.1. Taxonomy (NCBI): domain Eukaryota; kingdom Metazoa; phylum Chordata; class Mammalia; order Primates; family Lorisidae; genus Arctocebus; species Arctocebus calabarensis. Next base: position 7,981 of record CAUYON010043586.1, on the reverse strand, counting down.
GCTCAGCATCTGTAGCTCAGCGACTAGGGCGCCAGCCAAATACACCAGAGCTGGCAGGTTCAAACCTAGCCCGGGCCTGCCAAACAACAATGACAACTGCAAGGGCGGCGCCTATGGCTCATCAAGTAGGGCGCCAGCCCCATATACTGAAGATGGTGGGTTCAAACCCGGCCTCAGCCAAACTGCAAAAACAGAAAAATAGCTGGACATTGTGGCAGGTGCCTGTAGTCCCAGCTACTCGGGAGGCTGAGGCAAGAGAATCGCCTAAGCCCAGGAGTTGGAGGTTGCTGTGACCTGTGTGACGCCACGGCACTCTACCGAGGGCCATAAAATGAGACTCTGTCTCTACAAAAAAAAAAGTTTCCGCCTAAAACAATGACAACTGCAACCAAAAAATAGCCGGGTGTTGTGGCAGGTGCCTGTAGTTTCAGCTACTTGGGAGGCTGAGGCAAGGAAATTGCTTAAGCCCAAGAGTTTGAGGTTGCTATGAGCTGTAATACCATAGCACTCTATCAAGGGTAACACAGTGAGACTCTGTCTCAAAAAATAAAAAAAATGAGCAGCCTATACAACATACTTCTCTTTTTTTTTTTTTGAGACAGAGCCTCAAGCTGTCACCCTGGACAGAGTGCTGTAGCATCATATCTCACAGCAACCTCCAATTCCTGGGCTCAAACAAGTCTCCTGCCTCCGCCTCCCAAATAGCTGGGACTACCGGTGCCCGCCACAACGCCTGGCCATTTTTGGGTTGCAGCCGTCATTATTGTTTGGTGGGTCTGAGCTGGATTCGAACCCGCCAGCTCAATTGTATGTGGCTGGCACCTTAGCCCATTGAGCCACAAGCGCCGAGCCACAACATACTTCTCACATAGGAAAGCCCCTTTTAGCTCTCAGAGTCCATTTACCTTTGTTTTATGCCTAATTCTAACAAAGCTTGTTTATCTAATGTATCAGATGAATTTAAAGTAGAAAATAATATGATTTTACTAGATATATACACCGAGTAAATAGTGAAGAAAAGAAAACAGAAAGAAAGACACACATACAAAGTTATAGCAATCTTGACCATTACTGCAGGGTTAATCAATCCTACCAAGCCCAAAGTCTTTATTACTGTTCACAATAATCCACTATCCCAAATAAAAGCCTAACTTAATTCCATATACTTTACTCAAGAAGGCAAGGGAGGGGCGGCACCTGTGGCTCATCAGTGAGCAGGGTTCAAACCCAGCCCCGGCCAAACTGCAACAAAAAAATAGCTGGGTGTTGTGGCGGGCACCTGTAGTCCCAGCTACTCAGGAGGCTGAGACAAGAGAATCGCCTAAGCTCAGGAGTTGGAGGTTGCTGTGAGCTGTGAAGCCATGGCACTCTACGAAGGGTGACAAAGTGAGATTCTGTTTCTCTAAAAAAAAAAAAAAAAAAAAGAAGGCAAGGGAGACTCTAAACCCTGAATTACTCTATTCCCTTTTTTGTTCCTAGTTAAATCTAATCAGATCCTAATGATTCTATCTCTGCATCTATTTGCTCCCATTTATGCTGTTTCTGCTCTAATTCATTCAAGACTACTACAAATAACCTGCCACTATCCCAAGCTCCTCCTACTATGAGACAGATCTTCTCCAAACAAAGATTTAATCATATCATTTTTATTCAGTTAACAAATGTTTATTGAAAGACCAAATATTTAAAGTTTCTATTGTAGCTATAGTATAAACCCCAAATTCCTTTCCCATACCACCTCAGCATGGCTATGGTCTGTCCTCACTAATCTCTTTCCTCATCAGCCTCTCCTGGAAGTGCATACTATTTCTTTTTTTTTTTCTTTTCTTTTTTTTGAGACACAGTCTCATTATGTCACCCTCGGTAGAGTGCTATGGCATCACAGCTCACAGCAACCTCCAACTCTTGGGCTTAAGCGATTCTCTTGCCTTAGCCTCCCAAGTAGCTGGGACTATAGGCGTCCACCACAATGCCCAGCTACTTTTTTGTTGCAGTTGTTATTGTTTAGCTGGCCTGGGCTGGGCTCCAACTTGCCATCCTTGGTGTATGTGGCTGGCGCTGTAACCACTGTGTTATGGGCGCCAAGCTCATTATTTTTAATAGCTGCACGGTATTCCACTATCTAAATGCTACAGGCTTTATTTAAAGGTGACATACAATTTTTTTCAAAAGCATTAATTTTTTTAATATACAGGATACAAAAATAATCTTATAATCCAATTGGCCAGATAATATCTATTGAAACATTTTTCAAAAAAATAAAAGTAACACATGCTCATGGTTAAAAAATTCAAACAGTTCAGAAAGGTATTTGCTAGAATTATAATAGTAACTTTGAATAAAAGGTAAAGAGAATCAAACTAGAAGAGTAAGAAGAGGGTATGAAGACTTAGGGGAGCACACGTTCAAAAAACTATAAACATTCACTGAAATTGATTTTTTTTTCCCTACAGCAAAATGGGCCATTTTTAAAGATCCATCCTAGACAAACACAGAGGTTCATGCCTGTAATCCTAGCACTTAGCACTCTGGGAGGCTGAGGCAGGTGGATAGCTTGAGCTCATGAGTTCAAGACCACCTGAGCAAAAGTGAGGCCCCATCTCTACTAAAAATAGAAAAACAACGCTTGGAGCCCATAGCTCAGTGGTTAGGGCAATGGCCACATACACCAAGACTGGCAACCCAGCCTGGGCCTGCTAAACAACAATGACAAATGCAACAAAAAAATAGCCAGGCATTGTAGAGGGCACCTGTAGTCCCAGCTACTTGGAAGATCGAGGCAAGAGAATTGCTTAAGCCCAAGAGTCAACCACATTACAATTCATTCTTCACACTACCTAGTCTTTTTTTTTTTGTAGAGACAGGGTCTCACTATATCGCCCTTGGTAGAGTGCTCTGGCGTCACACAGCTCACAGCAACCTCCAACTCCTGGGCTTAGGCGACTCTCTTGCCTCAGCCTCCCGAGTAGCTGGGACTACAGGCATCTGCCACAACGCCCAGCTATTTTTCTGTTTTGCAGTTCGGCTGAGGACAGGTTTGAACCCGCCACCTTTGCTGGCGCCCTACTCGATGAGCCACAAGCGCCGCCCCCAATCTAGTCTTTTTAATCAATCTTTTCTTCATGTCTTATCTATAGAATTCTTTCCATTATTTCAAGGTTCAGTTGAAGTTGCAGCTTATCTAGAAAGCCTTCTCTAAACTCTGTCCCTCCATGATTTCTCTTCCTGTCCTTGGAAATTAAAGAGCTTGTTTGTATCATCAGCATTTCATTAATTCTTTTTCCTCCATATTTCAGGTACATCAATAGACTGCAAGTTCCTTGAAGGCAGAGTTTATCTCTATCCAAATGTCTGCATTTCTCACAGTAGCTTAATCAGAAGAATTTCACAATAGATGCTCAATAAGTAACATTTTAAGTGATTCCCATTATGAATTATCTTGTAGTAATATAAATACTTAAGTGTTACACATAATTCTCTAGTAGTGAAATTACTAAAGTTTATCTGTGGTTTTGTGTTGCATGAAGACTCTATTAGCAATACTAATTGCAATTCAACAACAAAGATAAATTTGTCAGCAACTTTCCAAGAAACAATTAACGTAATCGGTGATAGTGCTCTAGTTTCAAGAAAAAGTTCTTGTCCTTGGAGATCTGTAGTATAAATCTGCTGAATGAACCGACAGTTATTTACTTTCAATCCTTCAAAACTAATTTTTTCATACAGCTGTGTTTACTCACAGCGTGTCTCAGTTATGCTGGAGGTGTTAAACAGCAAAACCCAGATTTCTCCCTCTCCCTTCTTTATATTTTCCCTTGCCTTTGTTATTTCCTTTTCTGCAGTTTGCCAGCCAAAGCTGTAATTAGTACCCCACAGGGATTTATACTTTTCTAATAAATAACAGCCTACCGCACAATGACATGTATACACACACAGCCATGTGTGTTCCTAATGAATTAGGAATATTTTACACATGCAAGCCTTCAAAGGCTTTTAATAGCTAAATGAGAGCCCTTTACATGGCAGCTGCAACTGACTTACAACACTGACTACAGATTGATTCATCCCTTTCACTGCACACACATCTAATTGCAAGAAGCAAAACAACTCATTTGAGAGTGAGTAAAATTATGAATAGGTCCTAAAGCAAACTTTTTTCTTATCCAGGAAAATTTTTTCTCAAATTATTATAAAAGCTATTTGTTACATGACAATTTACTATAATTTTTTGTAAAGTAATAGTTTTCAGTCGAGCAGATTAATTAGAAAGCTTCTTAAGAAAGGAAAACAACATATACATTTATTTGCAGACTCTGGCTCCCGGTTTACATTTCCTTCACCTCCTCTGACTCCAACCAGCATTCCTCCCACTCAGTCCTCTCCACAGCGAGTCATCAACCTTGTCGAATTCCTACCTATACCCATACAGTAATGGTGGACAGTCAAGTAAAAAAAAAAAAAAAAAAAGAACATCAGATTGTAAAGGAATAAAACAATGATTTACTTCTTAAACATTTAATTTACATGTATAATTTAAATAGGAAGACAAGATTTACTCCTTTTCCACTAGGCCAATAAGAATGAAAATGCCTTCATTCTTGTACAGATATCCCCTGTACCTGGTGTATATGCTTGCATTAGCAAGTGTTGTCACCAGTAACAATAATAACAGCTAACTTCATTGAAAGTAAAGGCCACAGACCATTGGAGGCTTTGGCGTTTTTAACAGGGACTTCAATAAGTCACACGCCAATGAGGTATGTGACTTATTGAATGGCTTTTGCTGTTGTTAATTTCAGATTAATATGAGGGTATAAATGATAAGACTACATAGAATGGCTTTTATTAAAAAGCCCAAAAATGGCTCAGCACCCATAGCACTGTGGTTACGGTGCCACTTGTACCCAGGGTGGCGGGTTCAAACCCGGCTTGGGCCAACCAAACAACAATGACAACTACAGCAAAAAAAATAGCTGGGTGCTATAGCAGGCACCTGTAGTCTCAGCTACTTGGGAGGCTGAGGAAAGAGAATCGCTTGAGCCTAAGAGTTTGAGGTTGCTGTTAGCTGTGACGTCACAGCACTCTACGGTGGGTGAGGTAGTGAAACTCTGTCTCAAAAAAAAGGGGGGCAGTGCCTGTGACTCAGTGAGTAGGGCGCCAGCCCCATATACCAAGGGTGGAAAGTTCAAACCCGGTCCCTGCTGAACTACAACAAAAAAATAGCTGGGCGTTGTGGTGAGCACCTGTGGTCCCAGTTACTCGGGAGGCTAAGACAAGAGAATCACCCAAGCCCAGGAGCTGGAGGTTGCTGTGAGCTGTGAAGCTATGGCACTCTACCAAGGGAGATAAAGTGAGACTCTGTCTCTACAAAAAAAAAAAAAAAAGTCCAAAAACAATAGATGCTGTGTCATCGCAGAGGGAAACACTTACTCACTGTTGGTGAGACTGCAAGTTTGTATAACCTCTATGGAAAACAGTATGGAGATTCCTCAAAGAACTAAAAGTAGTTTAGTTCTACCTACCATTCAATTCAGCAATCCCACTACTATTTATCCAAAGGAAAAGAAGTATTTACCCAAAGGACAAGAAGTCATTTTATGAAAAGAGATCTATACTTGAATCTTTATTGCAGCACAATTGCAAAGATGTGGAATCAACCCACATGCCCATCAAGCCATGACCACTCATGATTAACAAAATGCAGTATTAGTACACCATCCAATACTACACTCAGCCACCAAAAAGGGTGGATTAATGGCTTTTGCAACAATTTGGATAGAACTGGAGATGATTATCTTAAGTGAAGTATCTAAAGAATGGAAAAACAAACACCACGTGTATTTGCTATTAAACTGAAACTAACCGATGAGCACACATGTACACAGGGGGAAGTAAAGCTCAGTGGAAATCAGCAGGGAGGAACGAAAAGAAAGGATGTCCAGGGCAGCGCCTGTGGCTCAAAGGGGTAGGGCGCTGACCCCATATGCCAGAGGTGGTGGGTTCAAGCCCAGCCCCAGCCAAAAATTGCAAATATATATATATATATAAAAAAAATTAAAAAAGAAAGGATGTCCAAACACCCACCTAACAGGTACAATGAACACTATCTGGGTAATGGGCACACTTATAGCCTTAATTCAAGCATTACAAAAGTACAAAAACCATTACAAAAGTACAAAAAAAATAAACATTTGCACCCCCATAATAGTTTGAAATTTTAAAAAGTCACATGCACCAATACTGCCTGTAGATTGAATAATGGTTTAAATATATACCATTTTTCAAATGGATGTAGGTGGTGTTATGTTTAATAAAATTGAGACACATTTAAAAGATTTACTGATTTATAATAGTTTTATCATGTATTTTATTAATCAAGAATTAGCAAAATTATAAATATTATCATATGAAGAGCCACTAAAATGTTTTACCTTATGAAAAGTACCTACATACTTAATAGTTATTAATTAGGGCTGAAAATTACTTCATGAGACTGAGTTCCTTGAACTGGAACTGTTTCTAGCTCATCTTCTTGTTCCCAGTAATAGATAGGAGTTATTTGATAAATGTGCATTTGAATGAAATTGAACATATGGGAACACCAAATTACCCTTCTGCATGCTTTTCAAATTAGTAAAAAAAAAAAAAAATTAAAACTCTAAAATTGAGAGATCTGTAAAGAAAATATTACTCAAGAACTAAAAACTTATCACCCTAATTGACATGTCTAATCTGTAAGATCCTACTCTAAATAGGACTGAAATGTCATCACCATTGGCTCACACATACATCGGTTGATGACAAATTCAGGATGTTTAATAAAATTGAGATACATTTAAAAGATTTACTGATTTATAAACAAAGGAATTTCCTGATGTGAGGAAAAGCGACTTCACATCACGCTATCATCAATTTCCCTTTGGAAAAATTCATAATCTTAAAACAGCAATTATGCTTTGCAGAAAACAAGAGCATTAATATTGACTATCCAGGACAGGTGCCAACAGCTCTTTGTTATTTAGCACTTTTTCTTTTACCCAAAATAGCACAGTATAAAACAATGAATCTTCCCTAACCATGTGCCCCATGTACAACAACATCAAAAGTCTATAACATTTTCAAATCGAAATGAACAAGTATTTCTGGGAAAATATGGATGAATAAACTATAAATAATTACAGCAGTTCTCAACCTGGAGGGTACCCATCAGAATACCCTAGCTGACACCTTCAAGAGTGTTTTTTTAAAGTTCCAAAGATGATTCTAGTGCCAACCCTTACTTAAACGTGAGCTTAATGGCTCTCAAAGTGTGGTACCCTGACCAGTACCATTGATACCATTTGAGCACTTGTTAGAAATGCAAATCTCAGACAATACCCTGACATACTAAATCAGAAACTCTGGGGATGATCCCCAATAATCTATTTTCACAAGACTTCCAAGTGATTCTCATGGATGCCTATGTTTGAGAAACTTGGCTTAAGACCATGGTGTCCATCCATTCTTCATTAATTCTGTAAGATGAAAATGACGTTTAACTAACACAAATAAACGTAGCTAAATGTACATTTACAAAATATTCATTACAGACTCAGTGCCCATAGCACAGTGGTTAGGGCACAAGGCACATACGCTGAGGCTGGCAGGTTCGAACCTGGCCCAGGCCAGCTAAACAACAATGACAACAGCATCAAAAATATATATATATCCCGTCTTGGCACCTGTGGCTCAACGGGCTAAGGCGCCAGCCACGTACACCTGAGCTGGTGGGTTCAAATCCAGCCCAGGCCAGCCAAACAACGATGACGGCTGCAACCAAAAAATGGCCAGGCATAGTGGGGGGCGCCTGTAGTCCCAGCTACTTGGGAGGCGGAGGCAGGAGACTTGCTTGAGCCCAGGAATTGGAGGTTGCTGTGAGCGGTGATGCTGCAGCACTCTATCCGGGGTGACAGCTGAGGCTCTGTCTAAAAAAAAAAAGAAA
>CAUYON010043583.1:0-14652 GCA_963573935.1 Arctocebus calabarensis | reverse complement strand
TGTGCGTTCCTCGACCTTGTCTCTTGGCTCAGCTCCAAACCGTTGGCTTTCTTGCTAAATTTCTGTCCTTTAACTCTCCTTCTGGACAGGAGTGTCTGCAGAAAGCTGGCTACAGACCGCCATCTTGGCTCCTCCCCATAAATTTCTTTTTTATTTATCTATTTTTTAATTTCAGATTAATATGAGGGTACACATGATTAGGTTATTTTGTTTGCATTTGGTAGGTAAGATTGAAGTTGTGTCCCACACCCAGAGGGTGAGACATATACCCTTATATTGTGCCCATCAGGTGGGAGCCCACCTGTCTCCCTCCTTCCTTCCTCTCCCCTTTTCCTCCTCCCTGTTTCCACCAACTTGTGTTAAATTGAGTTTTTTCTTGTGTGTTCAACTACTGGCTTTATGTTAGTATTGAGAACATTGGACACTTGCTTTTCCATTCTTGGGGTATATTTCTAAAGAGAATGTTCTTTTTTGTTGTTGTTGTTGCAGTTGTCATGTTGATTTAGCTGGCCCCGGGCTGGGTTCTAACCTGCCAGCCTCGGTGTATGTGGCCGTCACCCAACCCACAGAGCTATAGGAGCTGCCTGAAGAAAATGTTCTTCAACTCTATCCAGGTTAATACAAAAGATATAAAATCTCCATCCTTGAGGGCTGCATAGTATTCCATAGTATAAGAAAAACCACATAAATGTCTATTGAAACGAGATTTAATATATAAATGAGAATACAAGGATTGACAGTTGAGTTCATGAACTTGACACCATGCTCTTATGTTGGCAGCCCTGCAGACAAACTCACTAAGTTTTCATAACCGTGGTGTATCAGTGTCTCACAGCTGCATCCATGTGAATGTGTGGAGGTGTGTTGCTGTGTGATGTTTGTTATTGTTGTTCTGCACTTTTGTGTGCCGTATGACAACCACTCTGATGGTCATTCTAGAAAAAGAGTTCCACAATTTCTTTGAAGGATGGACCCTAGGCACTAGCATTGGTTCATAGTTTCCCTAGGGTAATACCTCAAAGGCAACTATAGTGGTATTCAGCAATGAGTATGTGGCACCTTCTCTGAGATGAGTTTGCAAACTTGCCTGTTTGTAAGTCTATTCAATAGATTGCTGTGGGATCATTAAATACATTAGAAATAGATACGCTATTGTGTATCAATGTCTCTGTTATACTGTGAAGTTAAACACAAAAAAGCAGCTTCCAAAGAGAAAATTGGTTATTATCCCACTTTTGTGAGGAAAGGAGGATTCCAAAAGGGTGAGAAGAGTGAGCTTAGGAGTGTGGGAGTGGAAGGACTCTATAGCCTGAATGTGTTGCCCCGGAATTCATATACTGAAAATAGATTGCCAGTGTGATAGTAATAAAATGTGGTATCTTTTCAAACTGATTAGTGATGAGGGCAAAGCTGTCACGAATGGGATTAGTGACCTTGTAATAGGTGGTGGTAGGGAGCTATCTACCCTTCTGCCACAGCAGAAGGACACAGCAACAAGGCAGTATCTTGGAAGCGGAGACTCGGCTCTCATCAGACTCTGAATCTCCTCATGCCTTGATCTTGTACTTCCCAATCTCCAGACCTGTGAGAAATCCATCTATATTATTTGGAAATTACCCAGTCTAAGGTATTTTGTTATAGCAGCAAGGACAACACAGAGGTAGAGGTTTTTGTTATTTTACTTTGTGAATTCTTATCTTTCTGAAGTTAACTTACATTATTTATATAATTAAAATATTAAAAATCCATATAGGGAGCTATACCCATTTATAATTATCATATAGCTTTCCCCTTAAATATGATAGCATTCCCCTTTAAGGCATCTGCAGTTACGGGTAAGACTTTATCTCCTTAGGGAAATGTGTGTCTATAAAACAAAACACACTGCTATAAATTATTTCAAACCTTTAACAACAACGTACTAGATAATTTATACATTGAGGCACTGTCTCCATAGAACTGAAATGTCTATAAATCTATACTGAGTGGCACGACTACACAAAGAAAGAGACAAAGTCCCCTCATTCTGTTACTGGGACGAATGCAATTATAGCAGCAATTGTGGACATTATCTGAGTTGTCTTTGCCATCCAATATCTTCATATCACAAATTAAAATCATTCTCTCAAGAAACAATCACAGGGTAGTTTCCACTGTATTTTCATGAAGACAATTTATCCAAATCATTTCTTGGACAAAAAATATTAAAATAAACAAAACAATAGTGGAGGAAAGATAAAAGTGAAAAATTGCACTAAGCAATGGAGAGAAACAGGACAGAAGGGGACTTAGCGAAGCAGGGTGGGTCTTCACCTGGATCTTGGACAAAAGTCAATATTTGATTTAAAAAAACTCTTTGTGTCCTCTGACAGGATCTAAATTATGTAAAGTATTGCTCTTGGTTAGAAGTCAAAATCAATTCATATTCCCACTCTTTATCAGACACTTCAAGTATCTGCATGCTAGTTTAGCCAGTTTTAATAATGCAAAATCCAGTAATCTATGCTGGTAAGGAAATCTTTTCATTTAAAGCCAATGCTATTAATTTTTTAGCAGCCATTATTGCTCTAATGAGCCATTTCTTATCACGTTTAGATTTTCTGGATATGGGATTCCTGTAACTTATGATAACAGTTTAAATATTGGGCTAGGCAAAAGAGTCATCCAAAATGAAACATAATTTCTCAGACTTTTTCTTCCCTTTCTGGTCCTGCTGTTTTCTTCAATAAATAAGATCTAGACCAAGGAAAGTCTATGACTGAATAAATTATACAGATAACCTAGCCCCCTCAAGAGCTCCACAATTGAATGCTGAACTTTCTAATTCCAACCCGTTCTTTCCATGGTGAAATCACTATTGAAAATATTGAATAAAAAATGTCGTGAGTGATGAACTTCTCTTAAGTTTGTCTTAAATATTAAACATTTCAATACAGAAAAGAATTCTTTTTTCATAAAAAGAGTTTGTGAATTTTGGAGAAAATGGTAATTTGATTGTAGTGATTTAACCCTGACTTTTTCTAAGAAGCTTACTTAAATTAGATAGATGATAGATAGATAGATAGATAGATAGATAGATAGATAGATAGACAGATGATAGATAATTTGATAGATGATAGATGGTTTTTTAAATTGGAAATATCCTTAAATCATTGTTGTTATACAGGAAGAGATCTGATCTAACAGGAGAGCAGCTCAAAACTGCTGTTCCTAAAATGGCATCCATGTTTCTCAGGAAGTGAAAGAAGACCCTAGCAGCAGACTACGGCAACCATCCTTAATTTGAACAATCATGCTTGGAGTTAAGAACAAGCTACAGGAACAATGAGGAGGAATCCTCTTAAAGCTCATGAACACTCCTACAAAACATTTGTAAACATAAAATAAAAATTAAAAACCCATTAAAGGACAGAACATAAGACCTGCATTGAGCATCTCCTCCTAACACTAACCTCCAGAATACATTAATAATGCTACAAAATTTTTAGAAAACATTATTGTGTCTTTAAATGCTCTACATATAGCCCAGTCACCCTTTTTGTGATCTTCTCTCATCAGTGTTATTTATGTTTGTTCTGGAAATTTCAGCTGATATAAGAAGATAGAAGGTATAGGCAGTCCTGGATTGTCTTATAATGCAGAACCATAAACATGATGAAAGAAGATGAAAATGGGGTGGCTCCTGTGGCTCAGGGAGTAGGGCACTGGCCCCATATACAAAGGGTAGCAAGTTCAAACCTGGCCCTGGCCGAACTGAAAAAAACAAAGAAAAAAAATTTAAAAATTAAAAAAAAAAAAGATAAGCTGAAAAAGTACAAAGTGGTCTTTTTTCTGTGACATTTCAAAATTGTTGGCATCACATTAAAAATTCACCCATGATAAATTTATATGGCAACAAAAAAATAGTAAAAGCAAATATTTATTTGATACATTATAATTTAAAATATTGGAAGCATTAAGAATTAAAGTATTTTATTTCTTTATTTAAAAAAAAACTTATCAAGAGTAGTTTAAACAGTGCTTGCTTCTCTTTCATGGTACAACTTACCATATGGAGAAAGCATCTTCTCTATATTTTGTTGAATTATGCTCCTTTATAAATATGGCTCATCTTCCAGTCTTCCTTTGTACTTTTAATGTTGTGAAATACCAGAGTGTTCCTTTATTGGGAAGTTTATTCTCAATGTCACTTCTTCTAAAACACATTCATTTTTTTTTCTACAATCATGTGTCTCATTTATGTTAGTAAATTGGCCTTGACTAAGTGGCCCTGGCTGCATATCTATAATCATTGGAACAGTGGCAGTGTCTACAGCCCCATGGTCAGTTATTTCATCTATAATTTGATTTATGTTCAATTTACTTCCAGTGTTATTACTTTTTGTTTCTCTGCTGAACATTCCTCTTTGTTGGTTGAATCTCTCTTTCAACTATTCATTTCAAAATATCAGATGAGTTTACAATGGGGGACAAGCAGCCAGCACAAGTCCATGCTTTGCTACGTGCATGAATTGAATAACAGGTGCACAGTTACTGCGCAAATCACTGACAGACTTTGCAAGAAGTGATATGATTGGTCACTAATTCTGAGGTGCATTTGTCATTAGGTAGTGATTTGTGGACTGCTGAGCTAGCAGAAAAGTTTGTACTTTATGCATTATAGTTCATGTCTCCTGGTAACAGAAATTTGAATTGCATTGTTTGAGGATATAAAGAGCAAGAACTGCCTATCTATTGAGATTTTTTAAGTATTTCTGTTTGCCAATGTTATGATTTGATATCACAAGAGAATGAATTGAAAATTTTCAAGTACTACTAAAAGCTTTAGTAAGGTGAAAGATTATAAGATAATTTTATAAAAATTAGTAGCAGTTTTTAAATTATAGCAACATCTTTTAAAATTTAAGAGTAAATGATCATTTTCACAATAGCAATGAAATATGAAATGTATAGTGTGACAGATATAGGGGGTGCCAAAAAAATCTATACATATTTTTATACATATTTTAAGAAAGGAAAAAGCTATATTAAGATTGTAATACTCAATATATACCTATAACAAAAGATGAATACAAGTCATGCTGAGCACCCTTGTAATTGCAGAAGTCAAACGTGACTTATAAATTGAATATGGTCTTTTCCTTTCCCTTCCAAAAATGTGTTAACATTTTTAGTACCTTCTATATTATAAACTGACTTATTCAGTAGTCATTTCTACCCTGTTCTAGTTTTCTTTTTGTACTACAGAGACTGGAAGCCTTAAAACTATATGTTTCAGCCTCTGTTGCAGGAAGGTTTGATGTGTGGCCTGGTTTCCAATAAGCAGAATTACCTGCCTAAGACTGAGAGTAGAAAGTAAGTGACACGCAGTGGCAACAGCCAGCAGAAAAACCAGATATTATGGCAAGCTTGGTAGCTGAGGAATTTCGTCCCTCGTGGGCATCTGTGACAGGGTTTCAAGCATCTAGAATGTGTCAAAACCGCATAGTGACACATCAGCAGTGTGTTTTTGCTATAACATTTCCATTTTTTGGTTAGGCAGTTTCCCCCTGACCAATCTGTTCTTGTCTGCTTGGTATCTAACCTTGGTTCTCCAACCTTCTGTAAACTAGTCAGCCTTTTATAAATAAATAAATAAATGAACAACCTCTTTCTATTGGCATCAGCTAGCAGATTATTTGTCTGCTAAGTAAGAACTCAGAATATGTGAACCAATAAATTTATAGGCCCAAAACTTTTAATATAAATCAGCCACTAAGGGGTAGAGCCAGGATTTGAACCCAGGCAACCTGATCCATAGCCCAAGCTCCTGAACTCAGTGCTATGCAGCCTCTCACACAATCTATGGGATTAGTGGTGAATATTTCCCAAAGCTGTTCCTCAAGAATTATTCAATCAGCACCCAAACTATCTTCATAACGCCCTCTTCTCTACTTCTCCCTTCAGCTTCAACCAAATTTTTCTGTTCCCTCCCAGGACAAATTCTTGAAAATGTTGTCTACACATGTCGTCTCCTCTTCTTCACCTCCCACTCTTCCCCTACCTACTCAAGTTCAATCACACACACTACTTTACTGAAAAAGTCTTCAAAGTCATTGGTGACCGACTGTGGCAAAATCTACTGGGGGCTTTAAGGTCTTACCTTACATGACACCTCAGTGACATTCGACAGAGTTGACCCCTCTGTCTTCCATGATGTACTTGACTTCCCAGCTTCCATGATACCATACCATCTTCCAGACTTTCCTAAGATTCCACCAACTTCCTCAGCATGTTGTTTACTGAGACCTTCTCCTTTAACCCACCTTTCTCCCTATGCCCTCTCCCTTAATAATTTGATAGAGTCTCTTGTTTTAAATGGCATCTATGTGCTAACAGCTGCCGAATTTAGTTTTCCATCCCCAGCCCCTCCTCTGAGCTCCACATTCATTACTCCAACCACAAGTTTGCCATCTCTACCTGGCTGTCTCTACAGCACCCAACCTCTCTCTTCCTTCCATTTGATTCTGCCACCTCTGTGCTAGGAAGAGAGGGTTACAGCTAGAAATCTAGTCCTGAATAAGAAACCATCCTTACAACTCGATTACCTCCCCAAAGGTTCCATCTTATGATGCCCTTACATGGAAGGTTAAGATTTCAACATAAGACTTTCAGGGAGGGGAAGGATGTAAACATTTGATCCATGTCATTGATTGATAACTTCCTACAATATCAATATCACATTGCTTCCAGTTCCACTCTTGTTTCTCACACTATATGGTGAACTTTGTCTTTGCTTGCCCCAGGATCCAGCTTTATCCTAGCACAGCTTGGGGATGAACATTGCCAGTTATGAAGACAAAATTCTGTATCCTCGTGGACTATCTAAGAAGAATAGACAACTGGAAAGAGAGAAAAGCAAAGTTCAGTCTAGTGTATTGGCCCCTTCTGCCCTTTTGAAAGGTCTGGCAGAAGGGCAGAGGGGCAAGGGGAACCACAGGTTGAAAGAGCCAAATGGCCAGCCTTTCCAGAGTCTGTATTAAAATAAACATATTTTCTCTTTCAATACAGAGTGTGAAGTATAACTTTTGTTTCATTAATACCGGTACATTTTTTTAACATATTTTCAAACATCATTGCTTTCTTTACCACAACTTGACTGAGCAATTACAACAATTTGCAACCAATACTTGCAATATGCATTTTGCAAGCTATCTTTGCTGAGTGCTCCAAATTTTCTGTAGAGGATAGTCAGAACGTTAGTCAACCATATTCTAAGACTGTGCTGTACTAGGACGCACTATAAGTTGCAAATAAGCACTGTTTCTGCAGAGGAGAATGCATGCTCAACCCCAATTAACAGTAATAGTGAGAATGACCATAAGCCATTAATTTTGATAAGATCAGGCTGGTATCACCTTGAAGATTCAACAGAAGCCACAGGAGACACGGAAGTATTCCTACTTTGGTTTTATTAATGAATAAAAATGTGAAAGTAGTGATAGTTCACCTGACAGCCAGGCACCACAGGCCCAAGAAAAATTTCACCCTGTCAACGGCTGTAAGAGAAAAGTGCCAAGGAATTACTGCATTAGCTCAGTGAGAGTCTAATAGCCAAAGGACGGGGGTAAAAGGCACTGAACACACCAGGCAGAAATTACCCTGGAGTCCTGAAAGGGCTTTTCTTCAGGGTGAGCAATTTTATTTCTCAAGAATTTAGCAATATGGAACAAATTATTTGCTCAAAAGTCTGCAGTCATCCTAGAAAAATATACCAGGATCCCAGGACTCACTTAACCACATCCTGGACAGCTATCTTCAAAATAAAGTGGGATGAGAAGACTTACACATTTTCCATATAACTCATAAGCACATTTCCAACAGGCAGTTTTGTTTATAACTTTCATTACTCATTAATATTCAATTTAGGTTCCATCTTTCTTAAAGGTGAGTGATATTTGTGAGCATCTCGTATTTAATTTTGGGTGTCTACACAAGCTTGCTTGAGTATAAGAGAGAGTTTCTGACCTGCCAAAAGATGAGATTCACTGCTCCCTTCCCAAAGGACTAGGGAGAGGAGAAAGCAATGATTTTGCTTTTCTGACTTGCAAATATCTTGTAAAGGGAAAATCATAATTCATAGCCCCATATGTACAAAATGTTTCCAACGGGTTTCATTTTGGAGGTAGAAGCAATGAATTTTCTGCTAAATGCAGCAAACCCAATCACTGTATTTATAAAACAAAATGCATTTAGATTCTGAATATGAAATGTAATCTCTGGGTGCATGCAGAAAAATCCAAATTAGCATTTAAAAAATGTAAGGGAAGCAAAAGAAATGATCTACAATCACTAATTATTGTGCTATTTGAGATCTCTTTTATTCCCTGATAAATTCCGTTCTGGTCCCTACTAGGAAAATTAGGTACAGAGATGGATTGATAAACAATATTCTTAATCATTATCTCGAACATTAGTGATTCAGTTCCACTATTATCCATATAATTAGTGTGGTAGACTGAAAAATGTCCCTTAAAAGATTCAGGTACCAATTCCTGGAAGCTGAGAATGTTACCTTACATGGAAAAAGTGATTTTGCAAATGTGATTCAATTAAGGATCTCGAGATATGGAGATTATCCCAGATTATCCATATGGAACCTAATGTAATCCCAATTGTCCCCATAAAAGGGAGTCATAGGGAGACTTATTATTGTTGCAAAGACAGAAGAGGAGACAGTGAGGTGACAAAGAATCAGAGAGATTTGAAAATGGTACACCACTGACTTTAAAGAGAAAAGGAAGGGGCCATGGACCAAGGAATGCAGGGAATCCATCACCTCCCAAGGAAGCCTTTGCCTACAAGCATCTGGATGCTAATTTCAAATTCCAACCTTCAGAACTGTAAATGCATGTTGTTACAGTCCAACAAGTTTGAGGTAATTTTTTGCAGCAGTCACAGGAAACTACAACTGGTTACAATTTTTCTGTTTTTGTACTTCTGATGGGATACAAGGGTTTGCCTGTCTTTCTATTTTTACCTTTGGGAGTGTTAATACAAAAGAAATTGGCCTACTGGACATTTGGCTACCTGAAGATAAGAAGAAACATCCTCCCTCCTACTTGTCACATATTTTACAATAAGTTGTTTTAACTGCTATACTTTATAAAATTATAAGATGAGTTAAATTCTGGAAAAGGGTGAAGATAGATACAAAGAAAGAGGAGGAGGGAACAGGGGAGGGGAGAGTAACAGACTAATGTTGCTCATGAGTATTTCCGTTTCACCCACTTTAGGGCATAGGATGTCACTTTTCTGCCCCTTAGAGCTTGATGTGGCCATTTAACTAGTCTATCAATGAGTTGCAAGCTAAAGGGACATTTGTCACTTTTATATCAAAGCCTTTAATTGCCAGAGCAATACCCATCCTTACACAGGTAGTGGAGGCTCCAACAACCTGGATCTTTGAGTGAGGACAACATGGAACAAAGCCCCCATCAAAAACTCTGGAGTTAACTTGATTTTCACCAAAAAAAATAAACTGCTGCTTAAAGCAGTTGTAGGGGTTATTGGTTACCACAGCATAATCCAGCCTATACTAACTGTTAGAGAGGGATGGATGGATGGATGAAAAATAGACAAAATGACCTGCATTGATGGATGAAAGAATTATTGGAAGAGATACTACTAGTCCTGCAGAATATAAACAGAGTTCTCTCTATCAAACAAAAGACAAGGAGAAGTTGTGAATGCTTTATATTTGTATTTTCGGCATAGAGCACAATGCCTGGTTGTTAGACACTAAGTTATTTAACAATGTAGTTTAGAAGGATAGCAGCATGAGGGCAAACTTCTGACAGAAAAGCCCCCACCATAAACTCCCAAAGATCTGGATTAGACCAACCAGAGTAATAGTCGAGACAGCTGGAGCTAAGCCTGGCCTGGATTTTTAAGATGTTCTGCTTCTGTTGGAACCAGAGTTCTCCAGGGTCTCCAAGTATCCCACAGTTCATAAAAAGATATGCCTAGATGTTTACAAACCTGTGGAGCTAAAACCCACAAACCAGAAGCCTGTGTTATCCATGAGTTTATTCTTAAGGGAAGGAATAATTGATATTTTGCAGTTCTGCCTAATATTGGTTTACCAGAGTGACAAATATTGTGTACTATAGACTCTTTTAAAAAATAAGTGGTGGTTATATAAATATGTGGCTATTCTAACCTGTTCTGGATTTTACCTTTACTTCTCTTAATTGTCTATGACCTAAATAGGGAAGAGTATTTTGGGGAAAATATTTATTTTATATTTGTGAAAGGAAAGAATAATGTGTTCCTGGGATTCCTAAGGGCAATTTTGGATTCAGCACCTCACATATCAACTGGACATGGAGAAAACAGCACCCAGTTGACTGTAGGAATGTCTGTCTGGTTAGATAAAGAAGAAGACCATGACAGGAAGAACGTGTATAACAACACAGGTCCTTCCAACCCATGCAAAAGAAACCAGTTCTGTCCAACTTAAGCAAAACAAAACAAAGTGGTCAAAAACAAAATTTTGCCACCCTGAGATGGGATAAGGATATCTGTAACAGTACGATCAAAATATTTCTGAATGTATATGAATCGTGCCCTATGATCACACCAATGTGCATAATTATGATTCAATAAAATTATTAAATAATAAAAAAAAAATCCACTCCAAAAAACAAAATTTTTTGAAATTTTGAAGAATGAGGTGTTGGAGAGACTATTGTATGGAATCCAAGGAAGATAGAAACAAAGAAAACAAATATAAAGATAGAAGCTGCTGTGGTTTCAAAGGCTTCAGCTGGAGAAAAGAATGAACCTTCTTTCCAAAGTTCTTTTACTTCAGCACTCCATATTTCCAAGAGAAAGGACTTTATTGGCTCATCTAGAGTGAGTCCAGCCCAGGGTCAATCAGACTGGCCAACAGTGTAAGTTTTCATGGGCCACCCATGATTGAAAAGGCACACTCTTGTGTTCTGGGGAGATTTTCAATTAAGGTGGAGTCGCTGTGAGGTGGAATATCAACCACTGTGTAAACTGTCTACACCAAGAGAGAAGAAAATTTGATGTATCAGAGAATAGTGATTAAGGATAAAAGATAATAGAAACCTCCATCCAATTATGGTTTAAGCAGTGGTTATCAACTTTCCTAGTGCCACAACTGTTTAATACAGTTCCTCATGTTGGGATGACCCCAACCATAAAATTATTTCGTTGCTACTTCATAACTGTAATTTTGCTACTGTTATGAATCATAATGTAAATATCTGATATGCAGGATGTATTTTCATTGTTACAAAGGAGTTGCAACCCACAGGTTGAGAACCACTGGTTTAGGAAGTTTTAGGCTTTATGTTTTTTATTTCTTTTTTTCTCATAATAAAAAATAATTAGTGTCAGAATCTCTAAATTTCTGTTACGTTTTTCTAGTAATCATGAACTAGCTACTGCATCTCCAGTTGTTATATGTACAGTCCATATTAGAAGGACAAAAGGGAAGGGATGGGGCCTGGAACAAGAAAGTAAAAATTTCAACTGGATGTCCACATGCAAAAGAAGAAAGTTAGTCCCTTTCCTCACTCAAAATTCAAAAATGAACTCAAAATGGAACAAAAACATCACTACAAGAGCTAAAATTTAAAAAACTCTAAGAAGAAAACATAAGTGTAAGTCTCTATGAAGTTGGATTAGGTAATTATTTTTAGAGATGATATCTGAAATGTGAGCAACCAAGAAAAAATAAATTATATTTCATTAAAATTAAGAACTTTTGTGTTTCAAAGGATACTATTAAGACAATGAAAAGACAGCCCATGGAATGGTAGAAGACATTGCAAATTATACATCTGATTAAAGTATACTATCCAGAATATGTAAATCACCATCACAACTCAACAATATAAAGAAATAAACTTTGCTATTAAAAAATAGCAAAGGATCTGAGTAATCATTTCACTAAAGAAGACATAAAAATATTTGGCCAATATGCACATGAAAAAAAAATCTCAACATCCCATTCCTAATGGGAAATGCAAATCAAAACCACAATGAGATGCCATTTCACACTCACTAGGATGCCTGTAATAAAAAAAGTCACACAATAACAGATGTTGTCAAGAATGTGGAAATTTGGCAAGAATGTACAGAAGTTAGAACCTTCACAGATTGATCTTGGGACTGTAAAATGATGTTGCTTTGAAAAGCAATTTGACAGTTCCTCAAATATATTTAGCATTTGACCCAAAATTCTACCCTCACATATACCCGAGAAAACTGGAAATAAGGGTTCACACAAAAACTTGCACGCAAATGTTCATACCAGCATTATTCATAATAGCAAGAAGTATTAAGATCTCAAATGTTCATATAAACATGAATGTATGCCCATATAATGTAATATTACTCATGCAGCTATAAATTAGTCTGAAGTACTAATAGATGCTACAACATGGATGAACCTTGAAAACATTATGCTGAGTGAAACAAACCGGTCACATAAGGCCAATATTATATGATTCCATTTATATGAAGTGTCCAGAATAAGCACATCCATAAAGACAGAAAGTAAACTAGTAGTTATTCAGGGTCTCGGAAAGGAGGAAATGAGGAGTCACTGCTAATGGGTAGTTTTTTTTATAGGTGATAAAAATGTTCTAAAATTAAATGTCATGGGCGGCTCCTGTGGCTCAGCGAGCAGGGCACCGGCCCCATATACCGAAGGTGGTGGGTTCAAGCCCAGCCTCGGCCGAACTGCAAAAACAAAAAAATAGCCGGGCGCTGTGGCGGGCGCCTGTAGTCCCAGCTACTAGGGAGGCTGAGGCAGGAGACTCGCTTAAGCCCAAGAGCTGGAGGTTGCTGTGAGCAGTGTGACGCCACGGCACTCTACCCAGGGCGATAAAGTCTACTGCCTCTACAAAAAAAAAAAAAAAAAAAAATACATTAAAGACATACAATGTAGTTGGATATTCAGAATGGGCCAGAGACAGGCAGGTCTCAGAAATTGAAGAACAGAGACCCTACCCAAGAGCTATTATGTGAATTAGACTATTGAGGAGGAGCCAGATAAACTGATAGCTACACAGGGATGAGCGTCTGTAGTGTGTAAACCTGACCGACTGCTGTGAGAATAGGAGAGAAAAGTACAGGGTGGCCATAAAATTCGTGTGTAAATTGCACACAAACTTTATGACCACCCTGCTTAAGAGCAACTAAAAATTGTGGTTTCCCAGATACTGACTGTATTGGGACTTCTTTGCACAATTTACAACACTTGCCAGGGAATCCTAGGAAGAAAGAGGTATAAATTAAGTTAAAGTTATGCAGGACTAGGAATTAATAAGTTAAGAACAGCTGAAGGTCAAAGTGACAAGAAATTCTAAGGTGGAAAAACCCCATATAATTTGTGTGGATGAATGGGCAGCCCAGTCTAGGGAGAGATGCAGATATATCCTGAATAGATTTATGACCTAGGATAATTGGAAAAGATAGAAAAGAGCAGAAAGAATAAGTAAAATCAGTGGTGACATAAAGGAAAAAGTTAACAGAAATCTCAGCATTCAAGTCTGACATCAGAATTATCTTGGGTAATGTCAGATCTCAAGCAGGGATTGCTGAATCCAGGCAGAGATGGTTTAGTTTGGGGTTTTGTTTTTCAGGGACAGATTAAAGGCTCAGCCTTGTGCTGGTACTGTGCGTGAAAGAAAGAGACACACATGGCTTTTCCTTCCAGGAGCTCACAGCTTAGTAAGAAGAACAGTGTGTAATAAATATACAAAAATATTTAATATCAGGGAGAAGTGCTGCAATGCAGGAACCAGGCAGTCTGGGCGCAGACGGGTGGGAGACAGTCACTTACGTACCTGGTGATAGAGCAGGTGGGCCAGGCGGCCTGAGTTAAATTCTTGTCATGTGAAGCAGGTTTGACAGGTGGAAATAACACCACTAACACCTTTAGCAGATTTGTAGGTGTTCAGAAGCCCAGTTAACACAACCGGAGATTTACAGGTCCGTGCTGCTGACTTGGTTCTGCAGGTAGAGGAAATGCAGGTCAGAGAGTTTCACTGCGTAAGTGACTTAGGATGACCTCAGGTGTAGGGAGGCAGGAGAGAGGGCATTTCAGACAAAGGGGATACTGGGGTGATGGACTCGGTCACAGCTGGAGTCATCTGGTTATTAGGGAACGATTTATCTTATTAGAGAGTAAATTATCTGGTTTCAAATCACGAAGTGATGGGTTTGTAAAATAAGTAACAAAAATGGTTTTAAACAACTCCTTATATAACCAGACAGGGCTTTGTGCCTGGAAAATTGAAGATAGGATGAGGCAGTGAAGCGAGGCGTTACGCACAGGTGGGGAAGCTCCCGACCTGGCTGGGCAGTCCAACTCTCTGGGAAGTAGAGCGAAACGCTGCCCGCTCACCAGAGAGGCCTCTTCTTATTTCTTCCTTTCCTCCAACACCCCCCACTGGTTGATGACTGAGCCATCTGACTGGCATCTTTTCTTTCTTTTTTTTTTTAATAATTTTATTGAATCATAATTATGTACATTGGTGCAATCACAGGGCACAATTCATATACATTCAGAAATATTTTGATCGTACTGTTACAGATAGCCTTCATGGCATTTCCTTGATCACTATATAAAGA
>CAUYON010043582.1:0-12306 GCA_963573935.1 Arctocebus calabarensis | reverse complement strand
ATGTATACCATGGAATATTATGCAGGCTTAAAGAAAGATGGGGACTTTACCTCTTTCATGTTTACATGGATGGAGCTGGAACATATTCTTCTTAGCAAAGTATCTCAAGAATGGAAGAAAAATTATCCAATGTACTCAGCCCTACTATGAAGCTAATATATAGCTTTCATATGAAGGCTATAGCCCAACTATAGCACAAGAATATGGGGAAGGGGCAAGGGAGGGGAAGGGAGGGGAGAGGTTGAGTAGAGGGAGGATAATTGGTGGCACCACACCTACGGTGCATCTTAGAAGGGTACAGGTGAACCTTACTAAATTCAGAATACAAATGTCTACATACAATAACTAAGAAAATGCCATGAAGGCTATGCTAATCATTTTGATGAAAATAGTTCAGATTATATATCAAATCCAGGAAGGATTTAAATATATATATATAAAGAGAGAGACCAATATCTCTTATGAATATATAAGTAGAAATCCTCAACAAGATATGATAAAACTAATTGAACAGCACATTAGAAAGAACAGCACTATAATCAAGGGGTTTCATCCCAGGGATGCCAAGCTGGTTTAACATATGCACATTAATAAATATGATATACCACATATACATAAGCAGAAGCAAAAAGCACATGATTACTTCAATACAGAAAAAGCATTTGATATAATCCACCACCTTTTATGGATAACCACCCCCCCAACAAACTAAGTGTAGAACTCAAAATTATAAAACTCATATATGACAAAACCACAGTCAACGTCACCCTGAATGGGAAGTTGAAAATATTCTCCTAAAGAAACAAAGGGAGACCAAGGTGCCCAATGTCACTATTTGTATTCAACATAGCATTAGAAGTCTTAACCAGAGGAATCAGGTAAGATAAGGAAATAAAGGGTATTCATATCAGGAAAGAGGAGGTCAAACTTTCTTATTTGCTGAAAATCTGATCGTGTATCTAGAAAACCCTAAACATTCCACCAAAAGACTTCTAAGATTGATAAATTCAGCAATGTCTCAGGTTATAAAATCATTGTATAAAAATCAATAGCATTGGGCAGCACCTGTGGCTCAATGAGTAGGGCACCAGCCCCATATGCCAGATCTAGCCCTGGCCAAAAACTGAACAAAAATAAAAATAGCATTTCTTTATTCTAACAACAGTCAAGCTGAGAGTCAAAGCAAGGACTCAATAACATCCAAAAAAGCTACAAAGTAAACAAAAACACCAGAAATATATGTAAGCAAGGAATGGTCTCTACAAAAAGAACTATAAAACACTAATGAAAGAAATCATAGAGCCTGCAAATGGGAAAACATCCTATGCTCATGGGCTGGTAGAATCAAGATTGTTAAAATGTCCACACTGCCCAAAGTTATTTATAGATTCAATACAATTTTCATTAAAATACCAATGCCTTATTTCACAGATCTAGAAAAAGTAATCCTAAGCTTCCTTTGGAACCAATAAAGAGCCCAAGTAGCCAAAGCAATCTTAAGTACAAACATCAAATCCAAAGGCATCTTATTACCTGACATGAAATTATATTAACAGGTTATAGTAACCAAAACAGCATGGTTCTGATATAAATGTATAGGCATACACCAATGGAACAGAATAGAGAACCCAGAAATAAAACTGTCCACCTAAACTAGCTCATCTTTGACAATAAATTGGGAAAGGAAGCCCTATTTGATAAATAGTGCTGAGGAACCTGGATGGCAACGTGAAGAAGAATGAAACAGGACTCCTAGCTCTCACCACATACAAAAATTAATTCAAAATGGATAAAATGTAAGCTCTGAAATCATAAAAGTTCTAGAAGAAAACATAGGAAAAACTCTTCTAGACATTGTCCTAGGTCACAAATTTATAACTAACAGTTCTTAGGCGAGTTTACAGTAACAAAACTAATAAATGGTACTTAAATGTTTGTGTATAACTAGAGAAATAGACACCCTACAAAATGGTAGAAAATATTTATAAATTATACAGCCAATAAAGGGCTAATATCTAGAGTTCACAAAGAACTTGAACAAATCAGTAAGAAAAAGAGAAATAATACCATTAAGAAGTGGGCGAAAGACATAACAAGTAGATTTTCAAAAAAAGGCAAATGACAAAAAAGTATCAAAAATGCTCAACATCACTAATAGGCAAAATGAAAATTAAAACTATGAGAAACCATCTTACACCTACCATAATCACATTTATTAAAAAGTCTAAAAACAATAGAAGCTGACATAAATGCAGAGAGAAAAGAATGCTTATACACTATTGCAAATTAGTACAGCCTCTATGGAAAAAAGTATGGAGATTACTCACAGAAATAAATGCAGACTTACCATTCAACACAGCAATCTCAGTACTAGGTATCCACCCAAAAGAAAAGTCATTTTATCAAAAGTTATCTGCACTAAAATGTTTATTGCAGCACAACTCACAATTGCAAAGATATGAGATCTACCTAAGTGCCGATCAGTTCATAAGTGAATATAGAAAATTTGGTGTACACACATACACACACACCATGGAGTCATGGAGTACTATTGAGCCATAAAAAGGAATCAAATAATGTTTTTTCAGCAACTTGGTTGGCACTGGACACCATTATCCTAAGTGAAGCATCTCAGGGATGGCACAATTAACAGCAGATGTAATACTCTAACAATTGGGAGTTAAATCATGGGCACAAAGGGATGTAAAGAGCTTGGAAAACTCAGAAGAGGGTAAGTGGTAAAAATTTGCCTAGTTGGTACAATGAACAACTATTCTGGTGATGAACATACAAAAGCCCTGCTTTAAACATTGTACAAGGCATCTATGTAACAAAAACATTTGTATCTCCTCAATATTTTGAAATAAAGTTAAGAAATAAAACTATAAATCTAAAGCATGTTAAGATCTCTAAGCAACATTAAGTAATGGTTATACATAGAAATAATCATCCTCTAGTTTTCCTGAGGGAGGATTTCTCTAGGGTAACAATTAAAAGCTATCTTCCCACTCTTGGAATTCCAAAGGTGGAAGATTTCATCTGTGAGTTTGGGAGGTGAGAGAAAAGCATGCTCTGATTATCCCATTGATTTTTCCCCCTTCTAATCTGTCTTTCTGCAGGAAATACAGAATATTCTCTAATCTGGCTTTTATCAGTAATGAAAATGATTTATATTTTTTAAATTCCATCTACCTATTATATCTAATGCTCCTTAGGGTCAAAACTCACACTGGAAAATAAAATGATTTTCTGGCTACTCCGAACACTGCAACATTAACAGAACAGTGCTCTTTCCTCCCTTAACTATTCTCCTCACATCAATGATAACTAAGATACCTGTGAGCAACACAGGTTTAGGCTCCAGCAGGGATAATATTAGGTGCTGAAAGCATTTCAGGATGCAAATGGGTAAAATGCATCCTGAGAAAACCAATGGATATAACTTAACTTAAATATTCATTCCTTAAGGTATAAAAATACACCCTATTTTTTATTTCTTTATTTATTTAGAGACACTGTCTTGCTTTGCTGCCTGAACTAGAATATAGTGACATCATCAGAGCTCACAGCAACCTCCAACTCCTGGGCTCAAGCAATCCTCCTGCCTCAGCCTCCCAAGAAGCTGGGACTACCAGCATGTGCCGCCACAACCTGCTAAGTTTTCTAATTTTTGTAGAGAAAGGATCTCACTACGTTGCGCAAGGTAGTCTCAAAGTCCTGGCCTCAAGGGATACGCCCACCTTGGCCTCCAAGAGCGCTAAGATTACAGGTATGAGCCACCACACCCACCTGTACCCTTATGTTTAAAATGTCAATTATTCAGAAACTTTAAAATGATCTCCGCATTATTAGTGTGCTATTGCTAATAACAAATACTTTGAACACTTTGTACGTGGTATGTCATGATCCTAGCATGAAAATATTGTCCTAGACAATTCCATAGGTCAGCTAGGAAAAGTTTCATTCTAACAAACATTCTATAATGGTCTCAACCAAATGACCAAACTTGCTTGGAAGACAACACTATTAATTTTCTTTGAAAAGTTCAATGATTCCCCACCTATAATTCCTAATGCTTTTATTTAACCCAAAGATTTGTGTTCACCCAGCTGCATATAAATAGTGTTTCCTTTTCATATTACACATGCTAGCCAGGCACTGAAAATAGAGTAATAAACATGAAGGTATTATTAGAATGATACAAAGTTCTGACAGTGTTAAGCAATTGTTCTTACTGTTCAAATGCCATCATGCAGATAATTTTCACATCATTAATTATAGTGATTGCCAAGAAATGCCAGAAGTAGCATTTTTTAATGAAAAATAAGGTTTTAGAAAATAATACCTTGTTTAATAGGATTATATAAATGTCTGATTAGTGAATGAATACACATTTATTATGTAAGAAACCGTTATTCAGATTCCACATTAGAGCAGTCATGAAAAAGAACCAGAGTGTCGTACTCAGATGAAATGTTGTATAAAATAGATCATAATACATGCTACTATAGAAAACATGCCTCTGGATTGAAGGATACCATTTGTAGTTTTAAGTTTAATTTTGCCATTTAATTAAACTGTATGGAAAATAGGATAATCCTAATTCACAACTTCAGAAATAATTCATCCAGTGGTACTGTCATCTTCAAAATAATTTCCAATATTTTTATAACTCCTCTCTTCCTGTGTCACAAAAGTTAAAGTTTCAGGACACCTGGATCATGCTGATATTTGGAAGAAAATAAACACTCTGGTAGCAGGTTTTTATAAAGCTTTGCCAGCATGGCAGATGTAGACAGATGTTCATTTCCCGTTGCAATCTGCATCATGAAGTTCAGAGTTTCCATTAACTTCAAAGAAGAATTGGAATACTGAAGAGATATTTACAGTTAAGAGAAAGTGATAGACATAAGATAGAGATAGATGCAAGCCACGCAGAATTAGGTGCAAGATGTGGCTCAGTATACCAAATGACACTGTGGGCGACATAGGAGTTTTAAAGTCAATTAATGCCTCTTCACATAAAAGGCATTTTCCCACCATTTTAAGGAAGGCTATGGAAGTTCACTGTTTTGACTCAGCTTTACACACGTTTCTTACTAATTATGCATGCTAAAGTAGAATTTGGAAAATTAGGTATTAAACAAAGTGAATAAAATAGAAACTTGAATTGGAATTACCGCTTCAAGTTTTCTTAAACTAGCTTATAGCTAAACATGACTAGAAGCACAAATCAGAGGGGACAGAGCTGCAAGAATGTAAACATTCCTAGTTCTTTATTCTGTCTTTAAGGAAACTGTACCTACAACATCTGAGTAATGGATTTTTTAAATAAATGGATCCCAATAGTCTGATTTCTACAAGCTCCAATAAAATCTTCATAAAAGATATAGATGCAAATATAACCTTCAAAGCTTCTTCATATCTTTAGTCTTTTAATTTGAGTTCATGATGCTGTGTTCACTCTCTGGGGAAATAGCAATGAATGTGTAAAATTACACTCTTTACTTGAGTGGTGGTATTTCACTTCTAGATTGAAAAGTTCTTAGTTTAGCCTGAGAATTATAAAAGTTGAATTATTATAATAGAAATATTTGATAAATTTTTATAGTATTTTCAACCATAAAAAAACTATAGATTTGTTTAAGTTTTTGGTACTTGAAACTAAAATATCATAATTCACGGATTCTTTTAATACCTTTCAATTACACTTAATATCATGAACATTTTCTATTCATTGATATCTGAACTAAAATATAATGTTACAGGATAACATATCCTACAATATATTTTAACAATGTATAAGGATCCTGCTATGTTATATATTATAATTTATTGAAAAATTATTGAACATCTGAACCATTTTCAATATTTTGAGATTCCAAATAGTATACATAGGTATGGATATCTTTTGTGATTTTGAGTCCATTAATGACTTGGGGTAAATTCTCTAAAATAGGGATGTTGATTCAAATGATAAGCAAAAATGATTGGTTTTTCATACATTTCAACAATTTACTGTACATGAAGTTATACCAATGAAATAACACAGACACCCCAGCAATTTATGAAATTTTTTACTTCCCCACACCCTCACCAAAACTTCATGGGGTCATTTTTTGCCATGTTTGAGAATTTGATAAGCATTGGTGTTTGCTTATTAGTGAGATTTGTAATTCTCTCTCTGCCAGAAACGCTCTATGCTAGAAGGAGAAACCGTAACAGCATTCATCCTCAAAGTCAAAGAACTTAACTAAGAATAGTTAAGTTATTCTTCAGAATAACTAAGAATATTATCTTTCTATTGTAAAATCTTTAAACTCACTGTATGGATATTGATCTCCAGTTGTATAGATTTTAAAACCATCCCTGAGTAAACTGTAAGCAAGCCAGTGGGCATTTGGAGAATCAGGTGGACTCCAGGAGAGATTGATAGCAGAAGAACTTTGAACTTGTCCTCTGGGTGGAGGCTGCTGAGATGGAGCTAAATTACAACAGAGAAAGCATTTATTAGCAAAAACAATCAATAAACGCACAAGTAAACTGAAGTAAGATATCCAGCAAGGAGGTTTTTCTGATTCAGGATTACTTTATCAAGAAGACATGTGGTTTACCAAGACATTAATAAACAAGGGACATGCATCATGAGTTCTCTGAAACAAAGCTTTTTATCTATAAGCATAAAACAAATTTGTAGGTCAAAGCTGCTGACATAAATACAGATGGGGGAAAAATCACAATGGTTTATGTTAAATACGTCTTTGACTCTTTCTTTTTTGAGAAACCATCCAAGGATGCATAACATTTATTTTCTACTTAATTAATTTAAAATTTGACGTAAGTTCCATTGAAACTTGAAATTTAAGCAGCATAATTTTTGGATCTTTAAGGGGAGGTTTTCCATTACATTAAGCACAATGCCTTATCTTGCTTCATAGAGCACAGTGTAAAAGGAGGAATGTTTGGTGATATAAATAGCTATAGATGTAAAAATATTTAAATATTACCAAGAAATAATTTGAATAGCCAGTAATAATATATCAACACTTGTTAGAAGTATTTTTAAGATGTAATATTATCGCTTATCAAGCACATAAAAACATTCATCTAGCTACTTCAGTCCCATTTTGTATAATATAAACATATACCATGAAAACGTTGTTTTCTGTCAGTGTAAATTTTCCTCAGTCTCCTTATTTTGAGAGTGAGCTTTCTTTTTCTTTTTTCCACAGAATACAAAAAGATAAGAAAAAACAATACCTAAATTTTGCTTAAGAATAACCAATCACCAGTTTATTTACCTCATTCTGGGGTTTAAACAAGACACATAATCCATCCATTTAGAGAAGGATAACTTAATAAAATATTCCATTAAATAAAATTTCAAGGGTACAAACTGCCGTGTTAACTTTGTAAACCATTAATCTTTTATTAAGAATTTTTAAAGCATGATCAGAAATGAATTTATCAAATTATCATTTTTAAATTCTTCATTCATATATAATATTTTACATATTGGGGGTAATGTAAGATATTTTGTTGCATGCATAGAAATGGTAATAATCAAGTCAGTGTATTTGCGGCATCTATCACCTAGAGTACTTATCATTTCCTACAATTCTATATGCTGGTGACATTTCAAGTTCTCTCTTCTAACTCTCTATCGTCATTGGATAACTCATTCAGGGAGTCACCAAATACAGGAGTTGCTGAATAAAGAAGCTATTTTCAAGGGGGTGAGGGGAAATGGTACATGGAGTATGGAAGCGGCAAAGTTCATTTACTATGTATGTCAGTTGTCCTTGAAACCCCTGTGCACCCTGGGTTCAAAGGAGTTTAAGAAGACTCACAGGACTTGTCATCCAGTCCTACTCATGGCTAAGATTTATTAAATTAAAAGGCTACAGAATTCATCAATAAAGGAAAAAGGCACATCAACGAAATCCAAGGAAAACCAGAAGAGAATTCCAAGAATTCTCTTCCAGTGGAATCATATAGAACATGCTTAATTCCCCAGGCAATGCATTGCTAAAATGTTTTTAAAGGGTTTCAAAGTCATTAGAAACCCAATTTCCTGGATTTTTGTCAGGGGCTGTTCATGTAGGCAGCCTCCACCTCGCATGTACCCAAACTGCAGACTCCTAGAAGGAAACCAAGTTTTACACATAAACCTTTTGGTTTATACCAAAGGTTTACATGCAGTGATCCACTCTAACCAGTTCTGAGGATGATGGGAAATCCTCACGAAATCCCAGTTCCCAGATGCAAGCCAAAGGCCAACTTTGCAAGCAGGGCTTTCTAAAAATAAGCAGTCAGGCCTGCTATGTCAATTCTTCTCTGCATATTTCTCTGGCTTTAGGGGAAGAGAACTCAGGGACAGTGTGGGCTCTATGGAGAGCATCCCTGAAAGGAGTTATGACCACTCATGGAGGGTACAGCTAGCTCAAGGCTACTCCTCCACTGAGACAGCGAATGGGGGATTAAATGTTCTGACTTCCTTTCCACCTGCCTTCCAGATATTTGGCAGGTTCCTCCTAGAGGCCAAAGTCAACTAACAGAAAGCCAGAAAGCAAGAGGACCTGATGCAAACCACATAGAGTCGTGGAGGACAGAGCAGGGTAGAGAAGGATGGAGCAGTAAAACAGAGTTACCCTGTACCCCAGGCGAAGACGTTCAACTAAGAGCTGTTGCTAATTCATCAGTACTCATGAGTGACACCCAGCATTTTAAAGACGTAATATAATTTATAATATTTAAGACTGGATTTCAAAAGCAAGTGTGTGTGTTTTCAGCCATGGTTCTTGGCTTATAACTGTCATAGCCTTTATTATTTTCTAAGTGACGAAAGCAATAAGAATATTTTATGTTAAATTATTTGGCCTTGATTTCTGAGGCAGCTTTGGAATAGCTTTAGAGCAGCGGTTCTCAACCTGTGGGTCACGACCCACGGGAACTGTATTAAAGGGCCATGACATCAGGAAGGTTGAGAACCTCTGCTGTAAAAGATAGTCGTTTCTTAGGAGGTTGGGGGAGGAGTTAGGCCTCAGAAGCAGGCTGCTGAAAGCACAATCTCTCTTTTCCTATCTTCCTTTCACCCACTTCCTTTTTGCCCACAGCAGGCTACAGAAATTGAAAATATACTCCAATCTCACCCTTCGTTTCTGCCTTTAGAGTTGGTCGTAAAGAAATTCTTTGAGCTACCTGTGGAATTGTTGGTCACACGACCCCCATTTTAGAAGGGGCCTGTCACATAAATGGAATAAGGAATGCTACACAGAGTCCAAAAAGCATCTGAATGGACAGGCTTATGTGGGTTTCCTCATTCCCTCTACTGATATTAAATCAGATCCTCTTTGGACAATCACAGTCCACATGGCTGTCCATGCAATGAAATCCCCAGAAAGGGCCCAGGAGGATGAGGCATGGAGAGCTTCCCCTCAGCCAAACACGTGCAGGTTTCTGCAGGTGGCGCCTCTGCGCAGGACAGGGGAGCTCTTCATCTCCCACATGTCCTGTCCTTTGCATCTTTTTATCTCTATCCTTTGTAACAGTCGTCATATTAAACCAGCAAATATAAGTGTTTCCGTGAGTTCTGTGAACTGCTCTTGAGCCAAAAAAGAAGGTCAGGGGCGCTCTAATGTATTGCCTGTGAGTGAGAAGCACTGGGCAAAATAACCGAGAGCAAGCTGCAGCTGGTGTTAGAAGCAGGGTCAGTCTCAGAGACTGGGCCCTCTTCATGGGAAATCTGCTATCTCCAGGTAGACAGTAGGGGAATTGAACTAGAATTGAAAACACCCAGCTGGCATCGACTGAAGAATTGATTGCTTGTTTGATATGTGGGGCATCTGTCATGGAAGTATTCTGTGTTGATTTGGTGTAAAAGTAGAGGAAAATTTGTTTGTTTTTTTTCTACACAACACTGAATGTGAAATATATAAAATTCCATATATTGTGCATAGGCTTCCTAGAGACAAAGTCTCTGATCTTAAGGTAGATAATATTTACATCATTTCTTAAAAATATTCAAACTAGAAATGCTCTTACTGTTCCCCTTTTGTATTTTTCTTCTTTGTAATTTGTATTATTGCATTAAAATGTCAATTGTCCATATGTCTATTTAGAGATAGGATGAGAATAGTTAACAATCTCATGATAACAAATGAGAAAATAAAGATTTCTGAACAGCACCTTACATTTTTCACCTCAGGGATTGGCTATATTTTATATGGTCACCCTCATGGGTTAAACATTGACAGTACCTTTTATCCCTTCAGTGGATTTTAGAGTCATAAATCCTGTTGCTCATGGTGGAACCACAAAGATTCATAAACTTCCTTATTTATGGCACTATCAGACAACCTTACAATCCATGGTAATTTAGTATTTTTTAGTAAACATTAGTGATTTTATCTAAAACTCTGCAGAAATACAACATATTTTAGAACTAGGCCTGTCAAAACTGACTTTCTGATAACATTTTTTTTTTTTTGATGCAAAGTCTCATTTTGTTGCCCTCGGTAGAGTGCTGTGGCATCATAGCTCACAGCAACTTCAAACTCTTGGGCTCAGCCTCTTGCCTCAGTATCCTCAGTAGCTGGGACTACAAGCCTGCACAATGCCTAGCTATTTTTAGAGATAGGGTCTCATTCTTGTCAGGCTATTCTTGAACTCCTGTGCTCAGGCGATCCACCCGCCTTCACCTTCCAGAATGCTAGGATTACAGGCATGAGCCATCATGCCCAGCCATATAATTTTCTAAGATAGAAAAATACATGAGGGAACACGGAAAGAAGGAGAGATGCTTTACTCCCATGGTGAAGAGTGTAGAAAATGAGTTGCTTGATCATCTGTAGTTGATGCTATGTGCTTCCCAGATTCTCACAAATCCCCCAACCCTTGAGACTGAAGCACTCCTTCCCTCAGCTAGCGGGACTATTGGCAGTTGGCTGCTCTTTGCTGCGTTCTTCTTTGGAAATTGCCCATGGTAAAGAGAGTCATCTCATTCAAGTATGTTGTGACACAGCAGATATCCAAAGATTGGCCATTGCCTCAATTTAGACATGTTTGACTGACTTTCCCAACCTCAGAGGTTCCTCAAGAGATCAACTGAGACATTTGTTGGGACTTTTATAGAGTTCAACTTCTTGCTCTGTCTACCCTGCTTCATTCTTTCACTCTCACTGGCCCTCATCTAGACAGCGCTGCCCAATAAATACACTTCCTGCATGTATATTTCTATCACAGAGTCTGCTTCCCAGGAAACCTACACTACATTGTTACCACTGTATGTTATTTAATGTATATAATATTTTGCATGGAAAATATATGTCATTATCCTTGTGCTTGAACATAAAAATTAATTCATATAATAAAATTTGTTTCAATAAAAAATTTTAAAAAAAGAAAATGATTTGCATTATATGAAATTTTCCCCCAACAAAGGCTCTTCATACACATTGTGTTAGGAAAAAATTCAAACTGTTTTTCTCTCACACCACAACAAGAATCAACACAGAAGGGTACTATGACCAGATGTGTAGGGCATTTCTCCCCACACATTAGGCAAGCAGTCAATTCTGGAGTGAACACAGCCGGGTGCCCTCCCCTCCGAAAATTCAATTCTAACAGTGTCTACCCATAGATGGCATCCCATTCCTGCATGTTGAGGGCTCAGTTGCCAAAACTGCTCTTACCTTCATACACCAGCTGCAAGTCCAGGCACCTGGAATTTCTGATAGACAAGCTTCAAGTTGGAGTTCATGACCCCCTCCTTGACTAATTTGCTAGAAGAGTTCATAGCAAATGTCTATTGTTTCATTATGATATAAAGGATATTTCTATAAAGAAAGGCATAGGTTTCCACACTTTTCCCTAACAGCAGTTGGAGTTTCTACTCAGAGAGGGAGAATTGATGCAGGACAATATACCAGTGTTTTTCAACTGTTTTTATTTCATAACACACTTGAACCTATAGTTAAACTTCTATGATCCCTGAAAAAAGAGTAAAAAATATATACTTACTATGCTTTGAACTTCTTTTGAAAATAATTAATGATCTTTAACAATTTTTATGGCACACCTAAGATCCTCTCGCTGCACACTGGTTGAAAATCACGGCTGTAGATGGACTTCCCCGAAGCCTACAATTATGGGACCTACGGGGGCTCCTCCTGGTTGAGGAGGGGGAGCTCTTGGTTTAGGTGTCTGTAGGAAGGCACCTCTTCATTGTTCAGCTGTCAAAGTCCCCAGGAAGACAGGAACCTGGGTAACACTCCTCTCAGGTTCCTGTACTTCTTGGTGGAGCTA
>CAUYON010043580.1:0-18891 GCA_963573935.1 Arctocebus calabarensis | reverse complement strand
TAGAGAATATATACAGTTTTTATACAGCTTTATGCCTGGCAGGAGAGTGCCACAGCACCCTAGTAGGGGAAGGAGGTCCGGTTTTTAGAGTGTCTCTCCCGTGGAGTAGAGTGGGAGGACATCTGAACTCTGCTCGCTTGTTCATATGGCGGTATGGAGTATACTGTGAGCTGCTCTCATGGGGGAGGGGACTCCTGTCTGCTTGGTGATGTGCTCCGTACCTTTTATTTGTGTCCATGGGGTCGCAGATCGCTCCAGCAGGGTTGATGTGCATTCTTCGACCTTCTCTTTTGGCTCAGTTCCAAACCATTGGCTTTCTTGCTAAATTTCTGTCTTTTAACTCTCCTTCTGGATGGGAGCGTCTGCAGAAAGCTGGCTACAGACTGCCCTCTTGGCTCCTCCCCTCTTGTCCAACTTTTAATGAGGTTGTTTGATCTTTTCTTGTTGATTTGATTGAGTTTGTTGTAGACTCTGGTTATCAGTACTTTATTGGATCTGTAGCATGCTAATATCTTTTCCCATTCTGTACATTGTCTATTTGCTTTGTTGATTGCATTCTCAGCTGTGCAGAAACTTTTTAACTTGATCAGGTTCCATTTATTTATTTTTGTTGTTGCTGTGTTTGTAATTAGTGACACCTTCATAAATTCTTTCCCTAGGCTGATATCTACCAGAGATTTTTCCAATACTTTCTTCTAAATGTCTTGTAACTTAATGAGTCTTTTATCCATTGTGAGTGAATTTTTGTGAGTGGCGAGAGGTGTGAGTCCTGTTTCAGTCTTTTATATGCGGTTCTCAAGTTCTCCCAGGACCATTTACTGAATAGGAATTCTTTTCCAGGTGTATTCTTTTGTTTGATTGTCAAAGATTAGACTACAGTTATGAGGATTTTTGTTTGTTTGTTTGCAGTTTTTGGCTAGGGCTAGGTTTGAACCCGCCACCTCTGGCACATGGGACCAGTGCCCTACTCCTTTGAGCCACAGATGCTGACTATATATATATATATTTTAAGACAGAGTCTCACTATGTTACCCTCAGTAGAGTGCGATGGCATCACAGCTCACAGCAACCTCAAACTCTTGGGCTTAAGCGATCTCTTGTCTCAGCCTCCCAAGAAGCTGGGAGTACAGGTGCCTGCCACAATGCTCGACTATTCTTTGTTGCATTGATTAGCTGGCCCAGGCCAGGTTCAAACCCACCATCTTTGGTGTATGTAGCTGACGATGTAACCACTGTGCTACAGGCACCGAGCCAAGGATGTTTTCATATCTGTATTTTCTGTTCTCCCCATAGGTCTATGTCTATATATTTTTATGCCAATCCTATGCTGTTTTAATTACTATAATTTATAATACAGCCTGAAGTCTAGTAAAGTGATGGCTCCATATTTGTTCATGTGTCATAAGATTGCATTGGCCACTCAGGGTCTTTTCTGATTCCATACAAAGTATAAAACTATTTTTATCAAATCTGCAAAATATGATGTTTATATTTTAGTGGAAATTGCATTGACTAGGTAAGTCACTTTGAGTAGAATGGACATTTAAACATGTTGATTCTACCAATCCATGAGCATTATATACTTTTTCATTTATTTAGATCTATGCAATTTCTTTTCTGAGTGTTTTGAAGTTCTACCTATAGAGACCTTTCACCTCCATTGTTAAATATGTTCCAAGGTATTTAATTTTCTTTGATGCTACTGTGAAGAGTATTATCTTTGACTTGATCCTTGGCTTGACTTTTTTGAGCATATATGAAAACTACTGATTTGTGCACATTGCTCTTGTAATCTGAGACATTGCTATAATTATTTATCAATTCCAAGAGTCACTTGGTTGAATCCTTGGGGTTTTCCAGGAATAATATCATATCATATCATCAGCAAAGAGAAATAGTTTGACTTCTTTTTTCCATGTTTGGAAACACTTGATATCCTTTTCTTGTCTGATTGTCTGCTTTGGACTTCTAGCACTATGTTGAATAATAGTGGTGATCTTTGTCTGGTTCCATTTCTAAGCAGGAATGCTTTTAATTTTTCTCCATACAATATGATGCTGGCTATGGTTTTGTCACAGATGGCTTCTATAATTTGAAGAATGTCCTCCTGCTATGCCAATTTTCTTAAGGGTTTTTATCCAAAAAAAACAGTGTTGGTTTTTGTCAAATGCTTTTTCTGCATCCATTGAGAGAATCATATGGTCTGTTTCTTGAATTTTATTTATGTGCTGAATTATATTTCTAGATTTGCATATGTTGAACTAACCTTGCATCTCTGAGATGAAGCCTACCTGATCAGGATGAATTCTTTTTCTGATATGCAGCTGAATTCTGTTTCCTAAGATTTTATTGAGTATTTTTGTATGTATATTCATTAAAGATATTGATCTATAGTTCTCTTCTTTGTTATGTCCTTTCCTGGCTTTGGTTTCAAGATAATATTTGGTTCCTAGAATGAGTTTGAGAGGATTCCTTCCTTCTCAATGTTATGGAATAGTTTCTGCAATATAAGTATAAGTTCATCTTTGAAAGTTTGATAAAATTCTGGTGTGAAGTTGTCTGGTCCAGGAATCTTTTTTTATTGGAAGATATTTTATTGTTGCCTCAATTTTGGTGCTTGATGCTAATCTCTTTGGGAGTTATATTTCTTTCTGGTTGAGTCTAAAGAGGTAATATGTGTCTGAGAATTTGTCCATTTTCTCTATGTTTTCAAATTTATAGGTAAAGAAATTTTTATAGTATTCAGTGATAATATTTTGTATTTTCATTATATCTGTTGTTATTTCACCTTTTCCATATTTGATTGAGCTTATCAGAGACCTTAGTTATTTGTTTCTGGCTATTCTGGCCAAAGGCTTATCAATTTTATTTATTTTTTTCAAAGAACCAAGGATAGCAAGTGTATTATTAATCTTTTGCATGGTTCTTTTGTTCTGTAGTATTGATTTCATTTAGTTCTGATCTGATCTTTGTGTGTGTATGTGTGTTTAATTAAAATTGCTTTATTTCATCTGGCTGTAGGTAGGGTAATTTTCCAACTGGTCCAGGAAGAAATCCACATGTGGGTAATTGTGAAAGGGGATTTTAAAGGTCAGGAAAGTGGGGGTTGAAACATTTCCTTTCCTGGCTTGGATATCTATTGTAAGGGTAAGAGTTGGCCCACTTACCTTTTCAGGTGGGACATCCTGTGGAGTAAGGTAGGAGGTTGAACCAGTCACCTTTCTTAGATGAGACATCTGCTGGGAGAGGGTAGAGGGGTTGATTCTTTTAGGCAAGTCCACCCTATTTGGGTGGAATTTGATCTATCATCCCAGTCTTTTTTGTCTATTATAAGGAGGCAGAAAGATGGGCTTGGTATCTCTTTGACTACTTCCTGCAGTAGGAGGGGCTGCGTGGGCTGCCTATAAAGAGAATGGGATAGGGAGGGGAATGTGGTAAGGGAGCAGTGTCTACAGCAGTGGTTCTCAACCTTCCTAATGCCATGACCCTTTATTATAGTTCCTCATGTTGTGGTGACCCCCAACCATAAAATTATTTTCACTACCACTTCATAACTGTAATTGTGCTACTGTTATGAATCATAATGTGAATATCTGATATGCAGGATATTCCCACAGGGGTCACAACCCACAGGTTGAGAACCACTGGTCTCCAGGAACTTTTGGCTTTTTCAGTCCAAATGCTTGGTATCCAGTAAGGCGAGAATATGAGGAGTTGTTGCTGTCTAGTTAATAACTCGAGACATGAGGCAGAGGGTTACTATTTCAAAACTGAGAGTGAGAAAAAAATCATAATTAGTGACCTTCTTAGATAATAACCAAAGAAGATGGACAGTGAGAGGTAGGAACCAGTTGGAGTTGCCAGGGCCACCAGCAATCCTGAGAGGACATTTAATACCCATTACCAAGATCTCTGCCCATTTTTAGAGGATTTCTACAAGGTGTCAGTATGGATGACATTGCTCCTATATTTGTTAGAAAAGACAAAAAAATGGTTTACCTTCTATAAGCAAAAATACCTACAGTTCAGTTTTCTAGGACAGTGTCCAGGAGGCTTTCTGATTTTTCAAGTGTTGTCAGTCTCTTTCAACTAGGCTTAGGAAGAAATTTCAGTCTCATTCTGACAGGGTCTGCACCTGCTCTTCAGATAGACCCAGGCAGCCTGACCTCTGTAGACTGGACACAGTTTGGGGGGAGGGTTTGGATTTGGGGCACTGATTTGCCCAGAAGCCTGGTTTGCTGCACTTAAAGCATGATCCTGAGGAAGATTTGGGGGTTTTTTGGAAGGTCTTGTGGGAGTTTTAAGAAGTAGGTGGGTTTTGCTTAACAGTGGAAGCCAATAGTGGAGCCAATAGTGGAGCTCTGAGAGACACTGCCACACCTTGAAGGCCAGATCAATGAGATCTTGCTGGAAGGTCTGAGGGCCCTGGGGGAAATTCCGCCATTTTTTCTCTACCATATGCTACAGAGGTGGGGGGGGCAATGGAATGAGGGGAGGTTGGGGTATTGTTTAAAGGAACAATATGGACGTTTAAGGGTTGGAGGGCAATGAGAATGGGTGACTGATGGGAGGTTATTGACAGAAGAGAGATATCCCACACAGGGAAACTTCCCAGGTGTTCTGATTGAGAGAATGGAGGGATTGTAGGAGAGGGGTTGGAGAGGAGCAGTAGGGGCTGTGGAAGAGTACGAGAAGAAGTTGGTGCTACTCAATCCGGGAGACTCTGAGAGGGTTCACAGGATGAACGCAGGGAAGGAATGGTTTGGATTATGAGAAATGTCTGGATATAAGGGATCTCTGACCATTTACCTAATTTTTGACAGTAATTATTGAGATTAGTGAGAATTGAGAGATTGAAAGTGCCATGTTGAGGCCATTGCAAGCCACTGTCAAGCTTATACGTAGGCCAAGCAGCATTATAGAAAAAAAATGAGACGTTTTGGTTTGAGCTCAGGATAGAGCTTTAGAGGCTTGAGATTAGTAAAAAGCAGTTTAGAGGTGAAGAAGAATGAATGTGTGACTCTGGAGATAAAAGGTAGCTTAGAATTGAACAAGAAGAAATCTGTGACTGAGCAGTACTCATACTGAAAACTGGAGGTAGGAAAAGAAATGAGATCAAAGGGAGAATGTAGGAGGAGGAAAGAGAAAGACACAACTGGAATCAGGGAGGTGGGCCTCCAATGTGTGAGACCAGCCAGTGCAAGACCAGCTGGAAAAAAATGGTGATCCAGGCCTCCAGGAGAGCACTGGAGTGGTGTGAGCTTGCCTCATAGAGCTAGAAAAATAGACTAGCCCACAGTAGGGCAATGTACTGACAAGCCTGGTTTGTCGAGGCTTGCATCAGGAGACTACCTGGAATTTCAGCATATGACTTTGGTGAAAAGAGGTCCTGGTCTCTACATGTGATTTTAACCACCTAGAGGGGTCTAGGCTCATAGTAGGGTACCAGATGGATGAGACTGGGTAACTAGCTGGAGCCCAAGCCTACAAAAGGGTGTCCCCAAACACGAGGCAGAGGGTGAGAAGAATTAAGGAGGGGTCTCCATCTGTGAAATGAGCTGTAAGAAAATAGAGAAGGAGGAAGAAGAAACTCTGGAGCTAGAATCAGGGAGATGTCTCCACGTGTGAAATAGCCAGAAGAAAAATGGAAGAGAAGTCAAATTTAGAAAAGGAGTTTTAAATTAAAAAGCTCACATTAGATGTATGAAGTTTAGGCAGGGTTGGAGAGGTTTCTCATTTTCTTTTGTCTCATCAGAAGAAGGGTCTATTTAGCTGGGTCCAATGGGGTATACTTCAGTCCTCCAAAGGGGCTTCTCCCCATCCCGGGTTCAGCACCAATGAAAGGTTATGGAGCCAAAAACAAAAGATTATTCTGAGGCATGAGATGAAAGGAATACTGAGGCCCCAGTTTGTGCAATTAAAATGGCTTTATTCCACCTTGGTGCGAGTGGGGTAAGATTTCAAACTGGGCTAGGAAGAAATCCACACCTGATCTGATCTTTGTTATTTCTCTTCATTTTTTTTCCTTTCTTTCCTTTTTTTTTTTTTTTTCTTTTTCCTGACACAGAATCTCACTGTGTCGCACTCCATAGAGTGCCATGGCATCACAGCTCACAGAAACCTCAAACTCTTGGGCTTCAGTGATTCTCTTGCCTCAGCCTCTCAAGTAGCTGGAACTACAGGCACCCACCACAATGCCTGGCTATTTTTTTTGTTGTTGTGGTTGTCATTGTTGTT
The DNA here is from genome assembly GCA_963573935.1 of Arctocebus calabarensis. NCBI lineage: Eukaryota > Metazoa > Chordata > Mammalia > Primates > Lorisidae > Arctocebus > Arctocebus calabarensis. Next base: position 12,654 of record CAUYON010043580.1, on the reverse strand, counting down.
TGGCAGGCCCAGGCTGGGTTCAAACCCACAAGCCCCAGTGTATGTGTCTGGAGCCCTAGCCGCTGAACTAGAGGCACCAAGCCGGTTTGCTTTGCTCTTGCGTTCCTAGTTCCTTAAATGATTCATTAGATTGTTGATTTGTGATCTTTCCGATTTCTGGATGTCAACATTTAAGGCAACATGTTTCCCTCTGAAGACTGCTTTTGCAGTATCCTATGGGTTTGATAGCTTGGGAGCCTCCTGTCATTTAGTTCAAAGAATCTTCTGATTTCTACCTTTATCTTGTCCTTGATTCAACTATCATTCAGCAATAAGTTGTTAATTTTCATGACTGTGTGTGGGATAAGTATTTATGTTAGAATTGATTTTTAATTTAATCTGCTATGGTCTGTGAAGATACATGGTATAATTTCTATTTTTTATATTTTTTGTTTTGTTTTGTAGAGACAGAGTCTCACTTTATCGCCCTTGGTAGAGTGCTGTAGTATCACACAGCTCACAGCAACCTCCAACTCCTGCGCTTAGGGGATTCTTTTGCCTCAGCCTCCCGAGTAGCTGGGACTACAGGTGCCCGCCACAATGCCAGGCTACTTTTTGTTGCAGTTCAGCCGGGGTTGGGTTTGAACCCACCACCCTCGGCATATGGGGCCGGCGCCTTACTGATTGAGTCACAGGCGCCAGCCTTTTAAAATTTTTTGAGACTTGTTTTGGGAGAGTGATCCAGGAGCTCATGAGTATAACTTGTATTCAGAAGTATTGGGGTGGAATGTTCTGTAAATGTCTGTTAGATCCACTTGTTCTAAGTCACATTTAAGATCAAAGTTTCTTTGTTCAATTTCTGCTTAAAAGATCTGTCCACTTCTGCCACTAAGGTGCTGACATTCCCAGATTTTATGCCATTGTTGTTTATCATTTTGTTTATATCATGAAGAATTTGATTTATAAATCTTATATGGGTGCATAAATATTTAGTATTGATATTTTTTCTTGTTGAGTTGTGCCTTTGAATAATGTATAATGCCCATTTTTGTTTTTTGTTACTTTTGTTGCTTTGAAATCAATGATATCTGTGATGACAATTACTACTCCTATTTTCTTCAGATTTGCATCATTTGTGTATTGTTTTCTATCCATTCACCCTGAGTCTGGATGTGTCCTTGGAGTTAGATGCATTTCCTGAAGACAGAAGGTACTTGGCTTGCATTTTTTATGCATTCAGCTAGCCTTTGTTTTTTTAGTGGGAAGTTCAAGCCATTCACATTTATTGAGAGTATTGATAAGTGGAGTGGATTTCTGTTCATCCCCCGTGTGCAATTCTATTGCTTTATTTTATCTCTTGAGCCATGGTTGTATATAGTCTTTGACCTTTTCTGGGTAGTTTTACACTGGTGGGAGTTTATTATGCTGGTTGGTGTATAGTCCAGGTCTGAGTACTTTCTGTAGGGTGGGTCTCTTCATGCCAAATTTCCTCAAAGTTTTCTTTTCAGAAAAAGATTTAATTTATTCATCAAGTATGAAAATTAGTTCTTCAGGATACAAAATTCTAGGCTGACAGTTATTCTGTTTAAGGAGGTTTGAAATTATAGCCCACTCCCTTCTGGCTAGTAGAATTTCTGCTGAAATCAGCTGTTAACCTAAAGGGTTTACACTTATAGATTATATGTTGCTTACCACTAGTTGCTTGTAGAATTTTCTCTTTCATTTTTACAATGTGTCTGGGAGATGCTCTATTTGAATTGAGTATTACTGAAGTTTGGTGCCCCTCTAGTAATTGGATGTCTGAGTCTGGTGATGTTTGGGAAATTTTCTATGATAATACCTTTAACTAAAGTTTCCATTATTTTTATTTTTTTTTTTTTGAGACAGAGCCTCAAGCTGTCACCCTGGATAGAGTGCTGTGGCATCACAGCTCACAACAACTTCCAATTCCTGGGCTCACGTGAGTCTCCTGCCTCTGCCTCCCAAGTAGCTGGGACTACAGGCACCCAATGCCGGGCCATTTTTTGGTTACAGCCATCATTGTTGTTTGGCAGGCCCAGGCTGGATTCGAACCCGCCAGCTCAGGTGTACATGGTGGCGCCTTAGCCCATTGAGCCACAGGCACTGAGCCAAGTTTCAATTATTTTAAGACTCTCTTCTGGTCCATCAGGGATATCTATAATTTATGTTCGTATGCTTTGCATAGTCCCAAATCTCTTCAAGAGATTTTATGCCTTTGTTCTCTTCTTTTTCCCTCTTTATTTATTTGTCATTCATTTTTATTTCCTTCAACTAATAGTTCATGTTTACATTCATATAAAATAATTACATCTGCTGCTTTCTTAATTTCTTGTTTTTCCCTGTAAAATCATAGTTTTCTTGCTTCTTTGAAGGAAGCTGGATTTTTTTTTATTAAATCATAACTGTACATTAATGCATTTATGGGGTACAATGTTATGATTTTATATATAATTTGGAATGCGTACATCAAAACTTTCTCCCTATTTAAATGACTTATCTTATCTTAGCCTTATCTTCGAAGAAGCTCTAAGGTTCTTTCTTCTCCATGGTTTAACCTGTTGCTGAAATTTTCTGCTAATTTATTTATTTATTTTGAGACAGAGTCTCACTATGTGGCCCTGGGTAGAGTGCCATGGCATCACAGTTCACAGCAGCCTCAAACTCCTGGGCTTAAGTGATTCTCTTGCCTCAACCTCCCAAGTAGCTGGAACTACTGGCACTTGCCATAACACACGGCTATTTTTTGGTTGCAGATGTCATTGTTGTTTGGCAGGCCCAGGCTGGATTTGAACCCACCAGTTCCGATGTATTGGCTGGTGCCCTAGCCACTGAGCCACAGGTGCTGAGACACTGCTGTGTTTTTAACCTCACTGAATGACTCTTTCAATTCTTAAAGAACCATTATATCTTTTCCAATTATGTCCAGATCCTTGGGGACTTTGGAGAGCTTCTTTTTGCTTGTTTTCAGCTTTGTCTTCAGTTCTATTCATCTTACTTATCATCTATATTCTGAATTCCATCTCTGTCAGTCCAACAAATTCTTTATGATTGAAATTTTCTGCTGTAGCTCCCTTGTGATCTCTTGGAGGTGTTGATTTGTTCTGATTTTCCATGTTGTCAGTAATCTTTTGCTGATGTCTCCTCATCCGTGGTTTGTTTTTGTTGTTGTTTTATTTTGAGACAGAGTCTCACTCTGTTGCCCTGGGTAGAGTGCCATGGCATTATCATAGCTCACAACAACCTAAAACTCTCAGGCTTGAGCAATCTCTTGCCTCAGCCTCCCAAGTAGCTGGGACTATAGGTATATGCCACATGCCCAAATAGTTTTTTCTATTTTTCAGTGGAGATGAGGTCCTGCTCTTGCTCAGGATAGTCTTGAACTCCTGAGCTCAAGCAATCCACCTGCCTTAGCCTCCCAGAGTGCTAGGTTTACGAGTGTGAGACATTGTGCCTGGCCTGTAATTTCTTTCTTGAGCTCTGAGCTAAAAGGTTAAGATGTCCCTAAAGTGCATTTGGAGATATTTCTACCAGTTTTGAGTAAAGACAGGTCACTAGATAGTGCTCTAATATCAGTGATAACAGAAGGTGCTGGATGTGATATTTCTATTCTCATCACTAAAAGCCTTCCTATTTCCAAGTCTCAGCTGACAGCTTAAGGTGTGTGGGTGTGGGGGGTCTCAGTCAGGTGGAACGTCCAGTATTGCTGTGGTGGAAGCTCTGTGGTGGAGTCTTGTGGGCCAGGTGAAGCACTAGATATTTGGGGGAAGTGTCATAGGCCTGGGCCAGAAGCTGGATGCTGAGGGATGGTGCAACAGGTTCCACAGAGGGGGCCTTGGGTATGGACTGGGCAGGAGACTGAGACACAGAACACAAAACAGGGCCTGGCATCTGGAAGGAGGTCCCTGAGGGAGATTTTGTCTACTCTGATCTGGATGGCAGAGCCAGGTGATCAGCTAAGAGGTGACTGTTCAGGGGTGGTAGGTGTAGTCTGTGCCATCCATGTGGCAGGCTGAAACACAGGTTTTTTAGCTTGCTTGGGAGTCATGTCAAGCAGAGCTAATGTGGGTACTTGTGGCCACAGGGTCACAGAAGTCTCGGTATCCTTTCTGGGACCTGCAGAAGTGGAGCAGTGGCCTGTTGTCTCTCTGATCAATGGTAGCCTGATGAGTCCCACCCCCATCAGTTCCTGTGCCAAGATCCTCTTGCACTCTACAGTGGAAATCACTTGGTTTCAGGCCACTAGCTATGGCTTACAGGAGCCATAAGTTCTGCTCCTTCCCCAGCCTGCTTCAGCTTGCCGCAGGCCTGCAGTGGTGGATCCAATGACATCAGTTGCTGTCCATTCTCTTCCATGCCCACTGTCTGGTGAGATAGCTCTGCAGAAAATTCAGCTTGGTCCCGCAACCAATGTGGCAGGGACTGTGGGAGATGCTGTTGGCCACTTGGTAGATGAGATGCACGGAAATCCTCCCACACAGTCTCTATTTTTGTACTATATATTTCCCCATAGCCTACTTCTTTGTTATTTTTTTTTTCACTCATGGTATCCCAAGCTGTCTGTGACTTCACAACATTGTTTCTGTGTGGAGGAATGTGAATAGTGGCTGCTGCCTGTGCTTCTCCCCACTTTTTCTGGGAGAAGTTGTTGAGAAGCTGCTTCTAGTCTGACATTTTTTTCCCACCCAACCAGGTTCTTGAAATTTTATTCAAGAATCATATTATTCATTTGTGGTATATAGAAATACAGCTGATTTTTGTATGTTGATCTAATGACCTGCTACTTTGCCTACTTCATTTATTAGCTGTGATAGGGATTTTTGCTATAGATTTCTTTGGGTTTTTTTTTTTTCATGTGATTTGCAAATGGAAATAGCTTTACTTTCTCCTTGTAAATTTTTTTTTTTAGATAGTTTTACTTTGTCACCCTTGGTAGAATGCTGTGGCATCACAGCTCACAGCAACCTCAGACTCTTGACTTTAAGTGATCCTCTTGCCTCAGCCTCCCAAGTAGCTGGGACTACAGGTACCCGCCACAACACCTGGCTATTTTTAGAGACGAGGTCTTGCTCTGGCTCAGGCTGGTCTCGAATCTGTGAGCTCAGACAGTCTGCCCGCCTCGGCCTCCCAAGTGCTGGGATTGCAGGTGTGAGCCACGGCACGCAGCCCCTCTCCTTTTCAATTTTGATGCACTACCTTTTATTTTTTTCTTACCTGATTGTACTGCTTACAATTTCCATAACAATGTTGAATAGAAGTGACAAAGGTGGACATCCTTGTCTTGTTCTTGATCTTAGGGGAAAAGTTTTCAGATTTTAACCACTTAATATAATATTAGCTATTTTTTTCCCCTGCATATGGCCCTTTATCACGTTGAGAAAGTTCCCTTCTATTTCTAGTTTGTTCAATATTTTCATCATTAAATGGTGTATTATTTTGTCAAATGCATTTGTGTAAATTGAAATGATCCTGTAATAGTTTCCTTCATTCTCTTAAAGTATTGTATTACACTCATTGGTTTTTATGTGGAGCCATACATGCATTCCTGGGATAAATCCCATTTGGTCCTGGGACAAATTCCTTCAATTATGCTGTTGAATTTAGTTTACTAATATTTTGTGAGAGATTTTTTGATTTAGGAGGGCCAGGAAATAATGGCCAACTAGAGACATAGCTTGTGGGACCATCCTGGAAGGAATATAGAAACTCTGATGAAGGAGAAAGAAAAGATACAGAATAGGTGTAGATTATAAAGATAGATGCCTGCTGCTGGAGATTTCACAGATAAAAATTTCAAAGCAGAGGAGGTAGAAAATAAAGGAAAAAGATATTGGCAAAGATCAAACCCAGAGACGCTTTGAGCCCAGTGAAAGGGTGAGGGGTGTAAGATCCCACATACTCTTCAATAAGCATTTGGTCACCAGAGAGCTAACAAGTTTCTTGGAGCTTTCCCACCTGCCTAAGCCCAGACACAGCAGCAGATACAGTATAGTAAGAAGAACTTGTATGATCCCAGAGCATGAACTTCATGAACCCTGTTTGGGGTTTCCATCCAGGGAGAGTTTCATGAGAGGCCAGAGAGCTGACTTTCTTCTATCCAGATGCTTCACTTCCTTCCCATTCCTTGTCCCCTCCCCACCCCCCACTATAACCAGAAAGTGGTTTGGGCCAAAAACTTGGCAGGTGGTCATGCCTCTCCACCAAGCAGGCATGTGCTACAGGCTGGGTATTATTTAGCAAGTGGGTCCCATGCCTTTCCACTGAGGGCCTGTGTGGATCAGGGGTGTCCAATCTAGGAGCTCTCTGTGTGACAGCATTTCATGGGGTCACATGCCAGGAGGTCAAGCAAGCCAGTCCCTGCAAACCCCCAGACTCAAGCAGGTTATTGGGGATATAGAAGGGAAGTCTGAGAGTTGAATTTTGGTGGGGAGAAAACTCATGTAGACAGATCTGCCAGTAGGATACTATGCTGTTCTGAGATGTGGCAAGCTGGAAGAGTGCCCAGCTTCCTTGTGGAAAACCAACCTGTTTTATTACTGTGGGCTGACATAGTTAAAAATAATGAACAGAGAATTAAGAGGAATGAACAAAGCCTATGAGAAATATGAGATTATGAAAACAGGCAGGGTTCATTCAGGTACTAGCACTGACAGAGAGCAGCAGCCCCTCACCCACCCATTCCAACCAAGAAAGCAGTTTGTGCCAAGAAGTAGAAAAATGGTCAACTCTTCCTAGCATGCCCCTGGTTCAGCTTCCATGGAAAGTGAGAACAGTACATACCTTTCCTTCTGGGGGTCTACAGTGGGTTTGGGATGCTCAATTTTGTAACTTTCTGCCTGATGGCATTTCATGGAGTCATACACCAGTGGGTCAGACAAGCAGGCTGGGGAAGGTGAGAGCTGGACAGCCAGATTGTGATTCTTTCCTGGCCCCTTTTCCACAGGCAGACTTTTTGGCTGGGTTGAGGCCACTCAGCCCCTCCCTGGCAGCTCTCCCCAAAAGCTGGGAGCAGATCTTTGAACACTGAAGAGATGAGTACTTAAGGGAAAGCTCATCCTACCCAACCCTGCCCACATTCCTCCACTTACCTCCATAGAGGCAGAGAATAACAACTCACTGAGAAGTTCCAGGGTGGTCCCCCTATTGCCCACAATATGGGATATTTGAATGCACCTCCTGAGGGAATAGTACTAGTCACAAAAACAACACTATAGCCCAGTTTTTACAGCAAAGGCCATCTATTGACAGGGAGGCCAATCTGCATAGTCCTTTGCATCATTTAGTGACTCAATCATATAGGGGAAAGTTGTTTCTCAACTGTAAGTGCCACCTACTGTCCCAGAGACTAAACTGGATGTGCCATTACAACTCACACTGCTAAGAAGATCACAAGAATAGGGAAAGGGAAAGAATTTCAAAAGGCTTAATCTTCTCTCATCAAAGAGAGATAGGGAATCTACCCATGTAGCTCACTAGTGCTACAGCATACAAATGAGCATGACTAACAACTAAGAAAACCATCACACTAGGGATATCCATAATCAAAAAATCTATCTGGAACCTAGATCATTGTCAAAGGATTGACAAACAAAGGAAAGTTTCTTACACAACATATGCTGAAAATACTCCTGGGTGGGAAAGACCCACCATCTAAAAAAAAGAAAATCCAAAATTAAGAAGCAACTGCTGCTCCAGATAAGAAGGAATCATAATAGGAATGCTGAAAGTATGAAAAATCAGAGCAAAAAAGTCACCGCCAAAAGGGAACACCAACTCTCTAGCAATGGTTAACAACCAAACTGAAAATACTGAAATGACAGATAAAAAAAATTCCAAGTATGGATTATAAGAAAGCTCAGGGAAATCAAAGAGAAAGTGGATAATCAACTCAGAGACACCAGAAAAAAATAATTCAGGAAATGAATGAAAAATAATTCACTAAAGAGATTTTTTTTTTTTGGAGACAGAGTCTCACTTTGTCACCTTTGATAGAGTGCTCTGGCATCATAGCTCACAGCAATCTGAAACTCCTGGGTTCAAGCAATCCTTTTGCCTCAGTCTCCCAAGTATCTGGGACTACAGATACCTACCACAATGTATGACTATTTTTTGTTGCAACTGTCATTGTTTTAGCAGGCCTGGGCCAGCTTCAAACCCACCAGCCTGGGCGTATGTGGTCAGCGCCTTAAACACTGAGCTACAGGTGCTGAGCCCATCCAGCTATTTTTAGAGATGAGGTCTTGCTCTGGCTCAGGCTGGTCTTGAACCTGTGAGCTCAGGCAATCCACCTGCCTTGGCCTCCTAGAGTGCTAGGATTACAGGTGTGAGCCACTGTACCCAAGCTGTTTTTTCATTCTTTAGATACTTCACTTACGACAGTGGTCTCCAGTTCCATCCAAACTATTGCAAAAGGCATTAAGTTATCCTTCTTCATGGCTGAGTAGTATTCCATGGTGTCTGTATGTAAGCATGTATGTATATCACATTCTGTTAATACACTCATGATTTGAGGGGCATTTGAAAAGATGCAAGTCCACATCTTTTCAATTGTGAATTGCGCTAATAAATATTTGAGTGCAATTGTCTTTTTGATGAAGTGACTTCTTTTCCTTTGGATAAATATCCAGTAGTGCAATTGCTGGATCAAATGATAGGTCAATTTTTAGTTCTTTATGGAATCCCCATATTGTTTCCCACTGAGGATGTACTAATTTGCAGTCCTATCAACACCATGTAAGCATTCCTTTCTCTCTGCATTCATGCCAATGTTTATTGTTTTTGGACTTTTTAATAAAGGCCATTTTGACAAGGATAAGGTGATATCCCTTTGTGGTACTATTTGCCTTTTCCTGATGATTAGTGACATTCAGCATTTTTTCATGTTTATTGGCCATAAACATCTTCCTTTGGACAGCTGCTGTTCATGATTTTTGCCTACTTTTTAAGAGAGCTGCTTAATTTTTTCTGCTGGTTTGCTTGAGATCTTTATTACCCCTTTATTGGATACATAGCTTATGAATATTTTCTCCCATTCTGTGAGTTGTCTATTTGCTCTGTCAATTATTACCTTGGCCGTGCAGAAGCTTTTTAATTTAATGAAGTGCCATTTATTTATTTATTTAGAGACAGAGTCTCACTATGTCACCCTCCACAAAGTGCCATAGCATCACAGCTCACAGCAACCTCAAACTCTTCGGCTTAAGCAATTCTCTTGCCTCAGCCTCCCACATAACTGCAACTACAGGCACCTGCCACAATGCCTGGCTATTTTTTGTTGTATTTGCCTTTGTCATTTGGCAGACCCAGGCTGGGTTTGAACACACCAGCCCTGGTGTATGTGGCCAGCATCCTAGACATTGAGCTATAGGCACTGAGCCCACTTATTTTTGTTGTTGCTGTAATTGCCATTGGGGTCTTCTTGCCCCATTGCCCCAAATTGCCATTGGGGTTTTGTTTGTTTGTTTGTTTGTTTGTTTTTGAGACAGAGTCTCATTATGTTGCCCTCAGTAGAGTACAATGACATCACAGCTCACAGCAAACTTAAACTCTTGGGCTTAAGGGATTCTCTTGCCTCAGCCTGTCAAGTATCTGGGACTACAGGTGCCTGCCACAACACCCAGCTATTTCGTTGTAGTTGTTATTGTTGTTTTGGCTGGCCGGGGCTGTGTTCAAACCCTCCAGCTCCAGGGTATGTGACTGGCGCCTTACCCACTGAACTACAGGCACCAACCCCATTGAAATCTTCTTCATAAATTTGTTGCCAAGGCTGATATCTTGAAGAGTATTTCAGGTATTTCTTCTAGAATTCTTGGTTTCATGCCTTACATTTAAGTTCTTTATGCATCTTAATTTTTATAAGGGATGAGAGATACAGATTTTGTTTCATTCTTCTGCATGTAGCTATAGCTATTATTTTGTTGCAGTTGTCATTGTTTTAGCTGTCCCAGGCTGAGTTCAAACCTGCTAACTTCGGTGTGTGTGTGGCCGGCACCCTACCCACTGAGCTATGGGCACCACCCAGCCATTTGTCTTCTTTAGAGAAGGTTCTATTCATGTCTCTTCTCCAGTGATATATGGGATTGTTGGCTCTTTTGTTGTTGATTGAGTTCTCTGTAGAGAGAACTTTTGTCCAATTCATAATATGCAAATATATTTTCCCATTCTGAAGGTTGTCTATTTGCTTTAGTTGCTGTCTCCTTAGCAGTACAGAAGCTTTTCAGTTTAATTAAGTCCCATTTGTTTACTTTTGTTGTTGTTGCAATTGCCACGAGGTCTTCTTCATAAAATCTTTCCCCAGGCCAATATCTTCAAGTGCTGTTCTTACCCTTTCTTCAAGGATTTTCATTGTTTCATGCCTTAGATTTAAACTTTTATCCATCTTGAATCAATTTTTGTAAGTGGTGAAAGATTCAGGTCCAGTTTCAGTCTTTTATATGTGGTTATCTAGTTTACCAACACCACTTATTGAATAGAGATTCTTTTTTTTAGTGTATGTTCTCGTTTGGTTTATCAAAGATCAAGTGGCTGTAAGAGGTTAGTTTCCTCTCATGGTTTTCTATTCAGTTCCAAATGTCTTTCTCTATTTTTTTTAATGAAAAAACTTCCACACCCAAAACCGAAAACCACTCTTACCTTATACCCATCACCCAAATGGCTAACAAATGCTGTTTTGATCACTATGGCCTTATAGTCTAGCCTAAAGTCTGCAGGTTAAAATACTAAGTATTTATTATTTTCTGTTTATTTTATATTTATCTTGGACTATGGAAATGATGTTATATAAAAGCAAATTCAATCAATTTCAAGTTCAAAATGGGTCATAAAGTAGTGGAGACAACTTTCAACATCAACAACACACTTGGTCCAGGAACTGCTAACAAACATACAGTGCAGTAGTGGTTCAAGAAATTTGCAAAGGAGATGAGAGACTTGAAGATGAGGAGTGTAGTAGTTGGCCATTAGAAGTTGACAACAACAAATTGGGAGACATTATCAAGGCTGATCCTCTAACCTAAATAAGAAGTTGCTGAAGAACTCAATGGCAACCATTTGTCATTTGCAGAAAATTTGAAAGGTGAAAAAGTTTGATAAGTTGGTGCCTCAAGAGCTGACCAAAAATCAGATCAATCGTTGTTTTCAAGTGCTAACTTCTTTTATTCTACACAACAACAAACCATTTCTCTATTGAATCTCTATTGTATACAATGAAAAGTGGAATCCATATGACAACCAGCAATGACAAGATTAGTAGTTGTATTGAAAGGAAAGTCCAAAGCACTTCACAAAGTCAAACTTGCACCCAAAGGTAATGGTCACTCTTTGTTGATCTGCTGCTGGCCTGAACCACTGCAGCTTTCTGATTCCTTATGAAACCATTACATCTGAGAAGTATGCTCAGCAAATCAATGAGATGCACCAAAAAGAGTCTGCAGCTGGCATTAGTCAACAGAAAGGGCCCAATTCTTCTCCATGACAACACCAGATGACCACATATCACAGAACCAATGTTTCAAAAGTTGAATGAATTGGGCTGCAAAGTTTTGCCTCATCCATCATATTCACCCAATCTCTTGCCAACTGACTACCACCTCTTCAAGCATCATAACAACTTTTTGCCAGGAGAACACTTCCACACCTAAAACTCAAAGCCACTCTTACCTTATACCCATCACCCAAAACTGATAATATCTCTCAGCTCCACACACTTTTGTCACTCTCTAACTCCCTTAACTAGACAGATGTCCCTCCCAGAGGCTTTATGTCAGGTCAATCCTAAAGTTTGGGACACCTCTCCACCCTTGATTGCTCTATGTTTGAATCAAAGACTGTTCACTCACCTTTTAGGAAAGTCATTATCCCCTTACCTGTCAGGGAAGTCACACTAAAATTAAAGATGCCCTCTCCTCTCTGGCCTTCCCTGAAGGCACTTCTCTCATCCTACCTTCTCTACAAGCTAGATACCCTCAACTTCACACTCAATTCCAGTTTAAGTGCTTCATTTTCTTTTGAAACATGGTTGAGCCTCAATACAAACTTAAAAATGACTCTCAATACCCTTAAAAATAATATTTTTAACTTAAAAATTCTTCAGAAACTTGACAACTTTTGCCACCAGAATAAAAATGATCAGAGGCTTTCGATCTTGAAGTCTTCTTCTCTCTTTAAAAATTTCTGTCTCTTCGGCTCGGTGCCTGTGGCTCAAGCGACTAAGGCACCAGCCACATACACCTGAGCTGGCGGGTTCAAATCCAGCCCTAGCCCGCCAAACAACAATGATGGCTGCAACCAAAAAATAGCCGGGCGTTGTGACAGGTGCCTGTAGTCCCAGCTACTTGGGAGGTGGAGGCAGGAGAATCGCTTGACCCCAGGAGTTGGAGGTTGCTATGAGCTGTGATGCCATAGCACTCTACCCAGGGCAACAACTTGAGGCTCTGTCTCAAAAAAAAAAAAAAATTCTGTCTTTCCATATCTCCTACTCCTCATTTGCTTAGTAAAAGTTACTCACTGTTTAGTTATTGGGTTGTAGCCTTCACTTGAAAGATATAAATTTGCTTCATATTAGGGGTGTATACATTGGATACTTTTTCTTCCATTCTAGAGATACTTTGCTAAGGAGAACATGTTCCAGTTCCATCCATGTAAATATGAAAGAGGAAA
>CAUYON010043579.1:0-18250 GCA_963573935.1 Arctocebus calabarensis | reverse complement strand
CGTACTGTTACAGATAGCCTTCATGGCATTTTCTTGATCACTATATAAAGACATTGATACTCTACATTTAATAAGTTTCCCCAGTACCCTGCTAAGATGCACCGTAGGTGTGATCCCACCAATTGCCCTCCCTCCACCCTTTTTTTGAAAAAAGTAACATAAAATGGTTCCTTATGAATATGTCCTGGGAGTTTATTGCATGTGGCCAGCCTTACTCTGGCACTGTTGAACAAAATATTTTAGGGAGTGGCAACTGACTTGAATATACCCAGTTATCTGCAAGTTGTAAGATAGTTTGACATAAGAGTATTGCCCCCCAAAACACACTATATGAATGGTGAGTGGGTGACCCAGATTCTTTTGGCTCCAAAATGTGAGACATAGCAAGAAAGATTGGAGAGTGAGGAAGGGCACTGTGACAATCCATGAGGTAGCAGAAGCTGAGAGGTGGGTCTGGTGGGAGTCAGTAGCTAGTAAGAGAAGCGAATCTTCAGCTGTGAACATGGCCATGTGGCTTTCTGAGAGCTGCTGTTGGATCAGTAGAGGAGCTATTGGATATACTGTTGCGTCTGCAGGGAACTTCTGGTCATTTATAACGTTTGGTTATGTCAGTGGTTTTATTTTATTTTATTTGTTTAAGACAGAGTATCAAGCTGTCGCTCTGGGTAGAGTGCTGTTGTGTCACAGCTCACAGCAACTTCCAACTCTTGGGCTTAAGTGATTCTCTTGCCTCAGCCTCCCACGTAGCTGGGACTACAGGTCCCCGCCACAACACCCAGCTATTTTTTTGTTGCAGTTGTCATTGTTGTTTTAGCTGGCCTGGGCTGGGTTCAAACCCGCCAGCCACAGGGTATGTGGCTGGCACTGTAACCATTGTGGGGGCATCAAGCCTATGTCAGTGGTTTTAAAAATGTTGCCTGGCCAGATGCAGTGGCTCATGCCTGTAAACCTAGCACTCTGGGAGGCTGAGGCATGTGGATTGCCTGAGCTCACAGGTTCGAAACCAGCCTGAGCCAGAGCAAGACCTTATCTCTAAGACTAGCCAGGTGTTGTGGCAGGTGCCTGTAGGCTCAGTTACTTGGGAGGCTGAAGCAAGAGAATCTCTCAAGCCCAGGCGTTTGAGGTTGCTGTGAGCTGTGATGCCATGCACTCTACTAAAGTGACAAAAAACTGCCACCAAAGTGGCGAGAAAGTGAGACTCTGTTTAAACAAAAAATCTGTCTGTGATTCCCTAAGGCTTCCAAGGAGCTGTATAGGGGACTCTTCAAAGGGAGCGTGAGACACTGAATGGACAGGACACCTCTTGGCTCCCAGCACTAGTCAGAGTAGGGCTCTTTGTCTTGTTTTACATATTTTTTTCCACCTGAGCTTTCATTAAGTGGATAGGTTCTACTGAAGTTAAAAGTTATCTTCAAAAAAAAAAAAGTTATCTGCAACTTACATGTTAAAGAGACTCCACTGTATCTTTTGTTGGACATCTTCTTAAAAAAATTTAGTTGAGGGCGGCGCCTGTGGCTCAGTGGGCAGGGCGCCAGCCCCATATACTGAAGGTGGCGGACTTGAACCTGACCCTGGCCAAACTGCAGCAAACAATAGCTGGGCATTCTGGCAGGTGCCTGTAGTCCCAGTTACTCAGGAGGCTGAGGCAGGAGAATCGCTTAAGTCAGTGGTTCTCAACCTTCCAACTGCTGTGATGTATTTTCACTGTTACAAAGGGGTTGTGACCCATAGGTTGAGAACTGCTGGCTTAAGCCCAGGAGTTGGAGGTTACTGTGAGCTGTGATGCCACAGCACCCTACCGAGGGCAATAAAGTAAGACTCTGTCTCTAAAAAAAAAAAATTTAGCCGAGTATGGTAGTGTACACTTGTGGTCCCAGATACATGGGAGGCTAAGGTGAAAAGATTGCATGAGCCCAGGAGTTTGAGGTATGATTTATGATTGCATACTACATGGATTTTATAATCCGTTGGTCATTTTCTAAAAAAAAAGCCTGCTGAGAATTTGATTGTGTTTGCATTGCATTTATATATTGATTCAGAGAAAATTAATATCTCAACAATATTGAGACTTGTGTTCTATCAACAAGGACATCTCTGCATTTATTAATATTCATCTTTAATTCCTCTCAGAAATATCTTATAGTTTTCAATGTGCAGGTATTGTACATCCTTTATCAGATGTAATCCTAAGTATTTCATATTTTTGATACTATTATTATTGTTATTATTTTTTGAGACAGAGTTTCACTTTGTTGCCCTCGGTAGAGTGCCATGGAGTCATAGGTCACAGCAAACTCAAACTCTTGGACTCAAGCGATTCTCTTGCCTCAGCCTCCCGAATAGCTGGGACTATAGGCACCCCGCACAATGCCCAACTATTCTTAGAGATGGGGTCTCGCTCTTGCTCAGGCTAGTCTTGAACCTGTGAGCTCAGGCAACCCACCTGCCTCGGCCTCCCAGAGTGCTAGGATTACAGACGTGAGCCACCATGCCCAGCTTTGAAGCTATTATGAATGTTATTGTTTTGTTAAATACAATTTCTGATTGTTTATTGTTAGTGTATAGAAATGCAACTGATTTTCATATACTGATCTTGTATTCTACAACCTTGCAAAAATTACTAGTTCTAGTAGCTCTTTCATATATTCCATCAGATTTTCTACACAGATGATCATGTGGCTTGTGAATTAACATGATCATCTATGCAGATGCCTTTTATTTCTTTCTCTCGCCTATTGCCTGGCGAGAACTTCCAGTACAATGTTGTAAAGAAGTGCAGTGGTCATTCTTGACTTGTTACTGGTTTCAGTCAGGAAGCTTTTGGTCTTTCACCTTTTAGCATACAGATATCTGTAGATTTTCATCAATGCCTCTTACAAAGCTAGGTAAGTTTCCTCATATTGTTTTACTTTTTTAGTTTGTTGATGTGGGGAATTACCAAGCATTGATTTTTGATTGTTGAGCCAACCTTGTAATCCGGGATAAACTCCACTTGGACATAATGTGTTATTCTTCTTACCTTGTAAAAATGTTTTTAAAATCAAAAGTATACTTAGCAGTTTACTAAAATTTTGTTTAGAACTTTTGTATCTATGTTTCTGAAGAACATTGATCTGTAGTTTTCTCTTCTTGTAATGTTTTTGTACACTTTTGATATTAGGCCAATGCTCACTTTATAAAATAGTTTTAACAAAGTTCCTTCTTTTTCAATTTATTTATTTATTTTTTTGGCCGGGGCTAGGGCTGGGGCCAGTTTTTGAACCCCCACCTCCAGTATGTGGGGCCGGCGTCCGACTCCTTGAGCCACAGGTGCCACCCTTCTTTTTCATTTAAAAAGAAAGTTTATATAAGATTAGTATTATTTGTTCTTAAATATTACATAGAATTAATCAGTGAGGCCACCTAGGCCTGGAGTTTTCCTTGTGGAATAAACTATAAATTTAATATTTTAATAGACTTAGGTATGTTTGAATTAGTCCTTTCTTTTAGTAAGTTGTGGTAGTTTGTATCTTTCAAGGAATTGAGGCATTTTATTTAAGTTGTTTAACCTGGAGGTATAATGCTGTTCATAATATTCCCTTATTATCTTTTTAGTATCTGTAGAATTGGTAGTAATGTTACTTCCGTCATCCCTGACGTTGATGATTTGTGTCTTATTTTTTCTTTATCAGTGGGGCTAAAAGTTTATTGCTTTTATTGATTTTCTCAAAGAACTAGCTTTCGGATTCTTTTAAAATTATTTTTGGGTTTTCTAGTTCATTTATTTCTTCTCTGATTCTTAGTATTTCCTTTCTTCTTCTTAAGTTCAATTTTTCTTTTATTCTTGCTCTTTAATGTAAAAGTGGAGGCTACTGATTTCAGACCTTTAAAATTTTCTTATATAGGCATTTTGTGCAATAAAATGCATAAAATCCCAAAACAAAATTCTATGTTAGCAGAAGTCTGCAAATTTTGTTGTATTTTCATTTGATTTAATTCAAAATGTGTCCTCATTTTCTTTTGATTTCTTCTTTGACCCATGAGATAGTTGACATATGTTCTTTAATTATCAAATATTTGGAGACTTCCCAGAGATCTATTGATGTCTAATTTAATTCCATTATGGCTGGAGAACATACTCTGTCTACTTGAAACTATTAAAACTTATTGAGACTTGTGTAAGGCCAAAATATTATGTCTTTATAAATATTCCATGTGCACTTGAAAAGAACGTATGTTTTTCTGTACCATGTAGTGTTTTATGAGTGTCAATTATGTTAGGTTGCTTGATAATTTTGTCAAGTCTTATAAATTATGGGTCTAGGTGGCTGCAGACTTTTTCTACAAAGGTCAGATAGTAAATATTGTCAGTTTTGTGGGCCATACATTGTCTGTCACATCTACTCAAATGTGTGGCTGTGCCAGACAATACATACATGAGTGCACCTGTAGATGACTCACAATGACCAGAATTTAGACCAAAGGCTATAGTTTGCTCACCCCTGTTCTATATCCCTTCTGAATTCTGATTATTGGGAGATGAACACTGTATATTCTTCAACAAAAATTGTAGGTTTGTCTACTTCTCTTCTTAGTTCTATTACTTTTTGCTTCGTGTATTTTGAAACTTTGTAATGAAGCACATACATGTTTAGGACTGCTATATTCTTTTGAAGAATTAACTCCTTTATAATTCTAAAAGACCTTTATCCTTTTGAAATCTACTTTATCTGATATGAGTGCTGCCACTCCAGCTTTCTTTTCATTAGTGTGAGCATGGTATATCTTTTTCCATGCTTTCACAGAGCAATCTATCCTCAGATCGAACTTGTGTCCTACTTTGCCAGAAGGTGAATCACCTGTGCCTGCCTAGAGACACCCCAGAATTGTCCAGCTCTGCTAGTGCCTGGTTGGGTAAGTCTGATTTACTTAGGAAACTACTATGGCTGCATTTAACTCTCAGCCCTCAGACTAGTGTTAATTAGTAATAAGAAGACTTCAGTGTTTCTATTTCCATCCATTCAAAATTTTAGGGAAAAAGGGCAAGTAATTTTTCGGCTTGCTAAAACCCCTGTAGGAGTTTGCGTGGGGAAGGAGACATTGCCTGGATACAATGCCCAGGTTTTGTCATCTCATAAGGTGCTAATTCCGAGCACAGTGTTTGTACTGTATTTGTTTCTTAGGTTGTTTTAAAAAGAGGCAGAGCATCTTTTTGTTGTTGTTGTTGTTGGGGATTCATTGAGGGTACAAGAAACCAGGATACACTGATTGCATTTGTTAGGTAAAGTCCCTCTTACAATTGTGTCTTGCCACTAAAAGGGGTGGCACACACCAAGACCTCACCCCCCTCACTTCTTCCCTCTCAAGGCAGAGCATCTTCATGTTGCTGGCTTGGCCATAGCAAAAGTGTAAAAACCCTGCTTTCTAGAAGTGAGCTATTTTTCCATCAGATGTCCCTGTATCTTGTTAATAAGTAAGGTCAAGAGCATCTCCCCATTCCTATGTTGTGCTCTATCACTGGGTCTCCCTCTGTCTCTGACTCTCACTGTGCTCAAGCCTCACCTCAGATATCCAGGAAAGATATGACAGGCAGTAATAGGGGTGAGCCTGAGGAATGGGGTGAGAAGATGTGTGCTTCATCTTCTGTGGTAAGAAGAAACACCAGAAAGTTTAAGGGTTTCCTAGTTCTGTTGAAATAAATATTTCTTTAGTCCAAAAGCCAAAACAGCTTGTTGAACATGTCACATAACTTTAGGCACAAAGTGTCTGTACCACCTTACCCACATCATGGCCTGGCTACCACTTGGAGCCTGAGTGAATATGCGCACTTGATGTCTGATATTCCCTAGAGATGGTTCTAAAAATGATTTTGGGCAAAACAGACCAAATGTCCAAAGATGGTAACATGAAGACCCCAGCCTCCTCCTCCCAAGCCTGAGAATACTCGTAGTGCCAATCCAGTCTTTCTTCCATCACCTGGTCTGCACGAGGCAGCCGTAATTTCTGCCTTATCTATTTATTATAGGGCCTACTTGAAGTCCATTTCTTCAGATACTTTCGTGGAATTTCCAAGAATTTGTGCAACTTGAAAAATGTTGAGAATTTTCACTAAGGTGCTTTCCCCTCAGTTCTGTTCTACAAGTGATCACTCTAGGTTTTTTGTTCCTACTTCCTTGAGATTATTTAAATATTTAGCCATGTAGAAATTCAAGCATCTCTTAACGAGGCAAACAGACTTGGTTCAGTGTTAACCACTTTTCAATTGCAAATGATGTGCAAGTTTCCCTGGAATGAAGGGATGGCTGATTGGATGGAAGATGTCACCTTTAAGTTCCCTGAAAAATAAAAAAAAAGCCCTCCAAGCTCATCCAAGACCAAGCACACCTCACACCTTCACAGCATGAGGGGATAGCAGGTCTCCTTGTTCAATGTGCTTAAAGGGAAAACAGTGAAATATGAGTTGACAAGAGAGAAGAAAATCCGCAAAAGGGGAATGAGCACAGAGAGAAACCAGTCAAAACCTCAGAGGAAGGCGCTATGCTGAGTGTCAAACTTTATGAACGTTAACTAGCTCTTCCTCTGACATTATGAATGTGATATGATTTGCAGAGCCAGTAGGGCAAAATGAAAAGAAAATTTATTCTTGCCCAACTCTCTTCTTTTTCCATTTAGCAAGTGGTGTACTCTTAAAGTTTATTTCTCTTGAAACTTGGTTCCTAGCTGGTCAGGTGGTTTTGTTCTGTCCATGGCCCTAGCCTGGCTTAAGAGCTTACCCTGATTCCTGACACTCAGGAACCAAAGGAGAGCATGGATGCTCCAGCAAACAACAGCACAGTACTCTCAGTAAAACAGTGAAGAGAAAGGTCTTGGGACAATGGGTCTGCAGAGAAATTGCCTCTGTATGAGAAAGTAGCACACGCAGGATGGCTACTGTCTACCTGTGTTTTCCAGAAACAAATGTCATAGTGGAGGATAGTGTCACTAATGAAGGCTAATGCTGAACTCAACTCCTTCTTTTAGGTCAGGGGCAAAGAGGTGGGGCTTTTATATCTTGCAAGATTATACTAAGTCTGTTGACTATTCCTTCTCTCCTTTTAGAGCTGTGAGTTGGTACCCCTTTCCAGGGGTGGTATTTAAAGAGGTTTGCACAGGGCCAGGGGTTCCTAAAAGGAAAGCAGGTGGGGTGTGGTCACTCACACCTGTAATCCTAGCACTCTGGGAAGCTGAGGCTTGAGCTCAGGAGTTCAAGGCCAGCCTGAGCAAGAGCAAGACCCTGTCTCTACTAAAAATAGAAAAATTAGCAGGGTATCATGGTAGGTACCTGTAGTCCCAGCTACTCAGGAGGCTGAGGGAAGAGGATCCCTTGAACCTGGGAGTTTGAGGTTGCCATGAGTTAGGCTGACACCATGGTACTCTAGCCTGGACAATAGAGTGAGACTCTGTTTCAAAAAACAAAAAAATTAAGTAAATAAATTTTAAAAAGTGGGGGGAAGCAAGGAGAGTGCTTAGACTCCTCTGGGTAAGAAGCAGGGTGGCATACTTGAGGGCCTCCGTTTCTCATTCTAGTGCATATAGCATTGCAGAGCTGATGGGGACTTAGGACTCAAGTCAGGAATTGACTATGTAGATTGGACTCAAAATTTTTCTATGCCAAACCTCTTAGGAATGGAGTATAAATCTTCTTAATGAAGGAGAACCCATTCCATGTATTGGGAGATAGAACACCAATATAAGAGAGCCCCAACCTGTGGAAACTCAAAAAGTGCTTTTGAATTTGAATTACCATCCTCCCTCCCACCCCTACAGAAACTTGGCCCCCAGGAAAATAGCAAGGTGCAAAGGTATTGACTCCAGGCAGCTAATGAGCCCTCTAGTGTTCCTGCATTACTCACTCTTAGTCACCAGGCACTTCACTGAGCGTCCACTGTGAGCATGAACAAGACTATGGGCTGTTAGCTTGTGTCATACTCGGATGTGTCTGCCCTCTTCAACTGTTCCTACTTCCAATGTCTAGGTCATATTTTGTAGCTCCTGACAATGGAACCGGGTTGGGTACTAACAAAGAAGGCCAGAATGAGCTCAAGGGTATTGCATTATTGCTGGAAGAGTGTTCCCATTAACAAATGCAGGCATTGTGTAATGTCATTCACACATTACTGTACACAAGATGATGCAATGCAATGCTGGCCCTTGATTCACCCAGAGCTTAATGGGAGAAATGAGAAAATCACTGCATTTTTGCCACTGAGAATCAGAAAATATTAGAGCTGGAAGGGACTTTAAAGAATGTCTCAGCCAACCTCCTTTGTTTTTACCAATGGGAAATCTGAGGCTTATGTTACTCTTTGTTGAATCCACCAACTGGAATTTGGCCAAAGTGCCTGTTTCTACTCACAAATGCAACGTTTGGAAACAGATTGGGTCTTGTGCCATCTGTTGCCATCCTTGGTAGACTAGAAGACGAAGAATCTAGAATAGTTTCAAACCATCTAATGCACTTTATCTACATTATTAGCATCCCGATTCATTCTAGAAATTCTCTCCCTAAAGATACAGGTGTGTGGCACAAAGGTAGGGAAAATAAAAATATTTCTTGTTTTCCTGTGTTTTCATCTGATTCATCACCTCATCAAGGTGAGTTCTCTAATCTTAGATCTTAGATCTCCAGGGCACGGGCCCAACCCTCTTTATTTGATACAGAGTTATGAAGGTTGTCCAGCTTTGGTAGCAATCTCAAAGGCATGTTTGTGTTGGACTACTTAAAAAATGACATAGTTCCCATTGGAGCTTGCATGCACCTGTGTGTTTGTCGACCTTCTGCTGAATGTCCTTAATAAGGAGGCAGGTGGGGCTAGTCTGCCGGTTTAGAGTGAATTTAGGCTACACGGTGTATACACAGCATCGAGATATGGAACAATTCACTTTTGCCCGAGTTATTTGTGTAACTGTCGAATGGGTTCTAAGAAGCTTTTTAACGAGTTATTCTTGGCTTTGGCTGGCTTTGTTTGATGGAAACATGTTCAGCTTTGTGTGAGTTGACCTAACAGAAAAATCATGGACCACATCACCTTTCTCTAGGAAAGTTTTCGATGAAAGAGCACTGCAGAAATCTTGGGTACACAGAGGCAAATGGATCTGTTGACCCAGGATTGGCCACTGCAAGTGTCTGGCAGCCAGACCCAGATTGCTGGGGACCCAGATGCTTAGCAGAACTCCTGCGGGTGCCAGAAAGGAGCCTGGAAATCAGCAGACATTGCTTCTGTTTTTGAGAAGGGCTCTCCCATGTTTACATAATACAAAGTTTTGGAAATAGAAACCCCTGGCCAGAGAGTTAGAGGCCAAGAGTAGAAATAGAAATGAAATGAAATTCTTCCTTTTGCTTCCCCCTCATCCTTGTAAAAATAGATAGAGACTTCCTTTTCACTTGCAGGCAGGAGAGTGCTGCTTTGCAGTTGGAACTGAGATGTGAGGTTGAGGCAAGTTGGGTCAATGTTGACAGCTCTGAGTTATAGTCTCCTTGAATATAAACCTATTCCTGAGAAGGTCTTTGGATTGAGAACTAGTGTGACTTCCTGGGCCACCCACCAGTAGGAGGTTCCCCTTTTAACTCCAGAAAACCATTCTTTGGCAAGCCACAGACCTTTACCTACACCCTGCTCCTACTTCAGTAGAAGCAGAGTGCAGAAACTCAGCCCTGCTACTCACTAGGGACAGAGTGAGGAGTATCAGAATGGTTTAAGATATGCAGAGTCAAGAGTGGAACATTTAGTTTTATTTCACTCATTCACTTATTTGGTAAGCATTTATTCAACTCCTGCCTCTCGAAGGAGAGGCATTTGGGAAAATGGAATAAGAACTGATTGAACCTTAGAAGTCCATGATCATTCCTACTAGACAGGGAGCTAAGACAGACCTACAAATAGTGATACTATAAAGTAGAATGTAGCAAGCTCCTCGAGAAAGGTAGGAATAAAAGGTTGTGGGAATTCAGATTAGGAAAGGATCTGGCTGAGCTGATGAGAGCTGGGAAGACTTCCCAGTGGAGATGACAACAGAAATGGTTCCAGGTGGTGAACTGCAAAGCCGTTAAGGCCAATCAGCATGGAGGTGTGTTGATAAGCCTTCTAGCTGGAGGCAATGGTAACAGGCACTCCGGCTGGACACGAGGTTTTAAATGCCAGGAGACAGATCTGGAATGTAAGGTGGAAAAACAATGAAGAACCACCACTGATCTCCGGGAATGAAGATAAATTTTGCTGTAGAAAAATGTACCCAGCAGATAGGTCTACGGGAGTGAAAGATGAGAAGGGGAGGTGATTCAGGCCACAGACGATGAAGGCCAGGAAGGGGGTTGGGGCAGGGAGAGAGAGGCAGACCTAGGAGACCCTGTGGCACTAACAGAGTCACCATCGGATGTGGAGTAGGTAAGGCTCACTCTCGTCCGAGGTGACTTAGAGAGCTTTTAGGTGGTTGTAACTCCCCCTGGGTTATGACCATGACCACTTTTATTTAGGGGGAAGGGCTTACCTGGCAAATGCGATGATCCTCCCCAAAGTAGCCTCTGAGAACGTGTTGAGGGCTTCCCTGGCTATCTGAGGGATGGAGCTTTCTCGAGGGCGACAGATACAGAGAATGGATGAGGCAGAAAAGACCCACTTTCAATAAACTTATAGCAGAGAAGGAGAGAATAACATAAAGAAATTGTGCCAGGCTCTGTAAGAAAGATAATTTTCAGTTGTGCAGACACTTAGAAGCCAAGGAGACAAGGAAGGGGTAAAGTTTCATGGAGGAAATGGTACTTAAGGGGCAGTTGTGGTTGGGATTCGGAAGGAAGGAAGAGAGAGAGGCACCAAAGTGACACAGACGAAGCTGGGGGTGGGTGGCTGTGTTTATGCAGGAGTGAAGACATTTCTCCTCCAGGAACTTAGGAAAGTTCTCAAAGGCAGTCATGTTTGGGGGATAAGGAGCGTGCTTGAGAAAAGAGCGATCGGCTCAGCCTACTACCCCTAGAGGTGCACAATATTTGCATGATCATAGTGTAAATGACTATTAGTGTAACAATATATTCATAATATTACTATTCTGACATGATGGGAGAAGGAAAGTGGAATGGGTGGGCACTATCTTCTTTGGCAGGAAACCAATAAATATGGATTAAAATTAATAAATCAAGAAATAGTATGGTTAGCATGTTGTTCACCAATAGAGGGGAGCTCAGGGGAGGTGAAAGTTGAGTGGGCTGAGGATGGTTGCTTCTGGGGCAAGAGGAGAGGTAGAGGCCTGCTAACTTTAACTACGCCATGTGGATTTAAAGACTAGATAGGCATAGTGCTATAGTTTTTGACAACAACAAGAACTAAATTTTAAAATGCTGGTCGGTGCCCTTAGCTCAGTGGTTATGGCGCTGGCCACATATACTCAGGATGGTGGGTTTGAACCGAGCCCAGGCCAGCTAAACAACAATGACAACTGCAACACAACAAAAAATAGCTGATGTTGTGGTGGGCTCCTGTAGTCCCAGCTACTTGGGAGGCTGAGGCAAAAGAATCGCTTGAGCCCAAGAGTTTGAGGTTGCTGTGAGCTGTGATGCCACAGCACTCTACCGAGGGCAACATAGTAAGACTCTGTCTCTAAATAAATAAATATAAATAAATAATAAATTTTAAAATGCCTATCTGATCTGCATTGTGGGGGTGAGGATTTGAAAAAATAAGGATGCTTGGATCCATTTGGCTGCCTTTGGTAAGGATCTCAGAGTGGTTTCCCAGGAAGCCACAGGACTCTGTCTCAGCCACGCTGGCTCCCTGTTTATTCCTCTGCCACCTTTCTGGTGGTCCCCAGAACACAACTGCTCATATTCCTTTCCTTTGCAAACATACCTTAGCATTCCCTGTGGCTCTCTCTTCGCTTGGCCTGGGTAGCACGGAGGTGGCGTCTCCAGTTGCTCATTGCACTGACCACCTGAAGGAAGAAGCTCTTGACACCCTTCTCATTTTAGCTGCTGCCAATTAATAACAGTTAATGGTTCCTGTTAATGTTTATCAGCAAGGTGCTAATAAAGATAATTGTGAAGAAGTTATAAAGTTGGATTCATCTTACAGAGTTCAAACCCTCACGGCCTGGGGCTGGGGTTCCTAATTCTTTTGTCCCTTTCTAGCCCTCTGGTGTGGACTTGCTCCATTTTTATTTCAGACATTTCATCCAGTCAAGAAAAAAAGAAGCTCCTGAGCAGAACAGAGAAGTGTCTCAAGTGGGTGATTTGCATTTGTGGGGATCCCCCAGATAGAGGGGGATTTAAGTGAATGCTTGTTCTATAAATGAGGTTTCTTTCTCCAGACTAAAAATGATCATCAGATGTCTCAGTTTATTTTGAATGTATCTTCCTTCAAGTTTCTCTACTTCCCAACCGCCAACATCCCCCCCCCCAAAAAAAAAAGAAAAAGAAAGTTCTTTAACCTCCCCAGATCTGGGAGAAGACAGTAACAGACATACATTAAATGCAGACTTGGAAATTCATCCCCAGCTCTGCAACTTCAGCTAGGAGTCTTCGCCAGAACTGTCTCATCAGTCTGTTAGGGAATCTGTAAAAGAGGTTTGAACATATCCTGGTCCTCACCATTCACCAACAATCCTTTCCTTTGAAAAGTCCCTGCTCTGGATAGTAACTTTCTGCTGAGGAAAGCAAAGGTTTTCTTCTCCTCTTTCCTCTCCCTCTTCCTTCAGCTTAGATCAACACGGCTCCAAACCCTTGCTCGGGGGCATTCGAGTTTACAAAGAACCTTTGTCTTGGGCAGATTCGTCAGAAACGGGGCTTTCTGATAGGCTGGCTTGTCACAGTGATCGAAAGCCCCCCAGGCACTCAGGTGGCCAAATTTCTTTATCTAGTTTTTCCACAGCCAACAATCAGTGATGAATGGGACATAAATATTCAGCAATAACCAATAAAAGCCCACACTGATTTCTCAGTCTTTGGGAACCCCGTTTCTGCATCCACTTTCTTATCTCAAAGAAGTAGTACAGTTTAGGAACCAAACTATTGGTGGGAGTTTAGGCCTGACCCAGGGTGATCAATGTTCCTCTGACTCAACTATAATGTCCTGGACCACTCCTGACCACACATAAACCTGGGGAGGATGAGGACGTACGCTTTTCATCTGCCCTGGGATGATGAACCTTTTTGCTTTGTTTTGTTTTGTTTTTTTTTTTTTTGAGGCAGAGTCTCCTTTTGTCACACCAGGGTGGTGTGTGTGCTCCTGGTGTCACAGCTCACAGCAACCTCAAACTCGTGGGCTCCAGAGACCCTCTTGCCTCAGCTTTCCAAGTAACTGGGACTACAGGCACCCACACAATGCCCAGCTTTGTTTCGTTTTCTGGTTCTTCAACTGAATGAGTGAGGACGCAGGGCACGGGGTCCCAGCAGAATGGCCAGCTCTCCACAGGCCCTGAGTCCTGCAACAGGGAGCCAGTGTGTAGGCAGCTGGCTGCAGAAGGGTGAGACACGCTGGCTCATCAGGCTGTCCCTTGCTTCCTGTAACTTTCTAATCTTTTGTAGCTGCTTCCGGCAGCGTCCGGGGCAGAACAGTGGGAGGAATTGGGCACCTCCAGAGATGTCCCCACTGATTTCCCGTTGCCACATATCCAGCCATTGCTGGAAGGAAGAAACTTCAGGGACTGGAGGGAACTGCAGCCTGGGCGCTGCCACCACCAGCAGCTTTATCTTGCTGTGAGGACCGGCAAAGTGGAGAGGAGCCTCCCTGCAGAGCTTCTTCCCAAACATGAATCCGTGGGCCAAGGGGCTCCTCTCTGGGTTTCTCCCGGCTGGCGCTCCTCAGGGCACCCCTCTGGGATGACTTAGTGATTACTCAGATCATTTTGACCTCCCATTCTGCCTCTCCAAGAAGAGAGAAGCCATCCAGAGCCATGGTCTCTTTGAGACTGTGTGTTCCTCTTCAGGGATAATGATCAGATGGCTCTTTGCTTTCCTAACCACATTTACAGCTCCTCAGTGTGGGATGTGTGAGAGGCTGGGTTTGGCTAAACTTAATGCTCCTAGCATTCTTTCTTTCTTTCCTTTTTTTAAATTTTTTTTTTTCACTTAAAACATTTATTTATTTTAGAAATGTGGTCTCCCAATGTTGCTCAGGCTGGCCTGAAACTCCTGGGCTCAAGTGATCCTCTTGCCTCAGCCTCCCAAGTGTCTGTCTATAGGTGCCCATCACAACACCCAGCTCATTGTTCTATTTATAGTAGAAATGGGGGTCTCATTCTTGCTCAGCCTGGTTTTGAACATCTGCACTTAAGGGATCCTCCCTCCTGAGCCTCCCAGAGTGCTAGGATTACAGGTGCGAGCCCCAGCGCCTGGCCTTCATCTTCTCCATTTTCATCGTCATCTGTCCCTTTGCCTTCTCTTTTCTTCCTCCTCATCCTCCTCTTCTTTTTCCTTCTTCTTTCTCCCCCTTCTCTTACTTCTTTTAAAAAATTTATTCAAGGACAAGAAACCATTCTGGAAAATGTTCTAGTCTGGCAATCTCTTAATGCCTATTTGAAGCCTCAGCTACCAGCTACACTGTGGTAGATTCATGACCACAAATACATTTCACTAGTAGTTGCGTGTTGGAGGGAATGGTGCTCAGTTCCTGGCATGACACCTACATCTTTATGAACTTAGATTTAGTAAGTTTCTCAGAGCCTAATTTATTTAAATATCAAATGAAGAATAAGAGCATGCTCCATAAAATTGAGGGTAAAATTGTGCATTGTATGTAGCGCAAAGCCTGACGGGTTGCAAATGCTTAATCACTGGTACCTGGGGTGTCAAGTGGATAAATCCCTTTTGAAATTTTCCATGGGAACTAAAAAAAAATCTTTAACATTCTTTCCCTATCTCTCTGACATGTTTCTGACCCACACCCACAGTTATTGAATGTATTCTGAAGGGATACAAAGTCATTTTGAAATTAGTTTAAGCAAAACTTTCATGGGGGAATAATTTCTAATCATCTTTGAAGTGCATATATTTGTGTGTGTAGATATCTGTGTGTGCGCACACAGATAAATTTCTCACATCTAATTAGAGATAAATTTCTAATATCCAAAATGTTTTTTATGTTACCTATTAGCCTTCTAGAATGGATAACAAAGAATTTATTCAAATACTCCTTCCATGAAGTCTTTCATTACACCCTGGAAAATCTGATGAGCGCTGGAACTCTGCAAAGCCCTTGGGAAGATGCCATTTTTCATGCTAGCATTTCTTGGTAACTTATAAGTTCTGACAATAAAGTTTGCAAACTTGCCACTGTGAGCTTATGTTAGCAGCACTGTATAAGTACCTTGCTCAGGTTTCATAACCTTGGTGTATTAGCATCTTATAGCTGTGTTTGGTGTCTTGCTAAATGATGTTCATTATTGTCCTTGCGTGTTTCTCTGTGCCATTCAGAGAACCTTAGAGTTTGAATTAGAACAACAAACAAACATTCGTAATTTTCTTGTTAAACTTGGCAAGGGTGGAAGTGATATCAGGGATGTTCTATTCCAAGTTTATGGGGATAATGCCATGAAGAAAATAGCAATGTACAAATGGATTAAATGTTTTTTTTTTTTTAGGGGAGAGAAAGTGTCACTGATGAAGAGAGGTCAGGGCAGCCAGTAATGAACAGAACTGACAAAATGTTTCAAAAATTCTCTTAATTATGCATCAAAATCATCAGCCGACTATAAGAAGCCTAGTGAACCAAGAAAACATTGATATAGAAAGAGTTAGGAAAATCTTTTTTTTTTTTTCTTTCTTTCTTTCTTTTCTACCACTAAGAGTTAGGAAAATCTTAACTGAAAATCTTGGCCAGCAACTCATGGCTCTTGCATAATGATAATGCACCAGCTCACTCAGCACTGTCTGAGAGGGTCAATAAACAAATAACTGTATTAGAACACCACCCCCCCCAAGCCGGATCTGTCCCCCAGTAACTTTGTTCTTTACCTGAAGGAAGATGTTTTGATGACATTTAGACATCAAAGGTAATACAATGACAGTTCTGATGGCCATTTCAGAAAAATTGCTTTGGAGTTATAAAGAAAGATGTCCATCCATCCATCTGTTGGTCTGTGCAGCTGACCCCAACCTTCAAGCATTTATTTAGCACATAAATTTGTATAGAATGTATGTACAGAATGTATATACAAAATTGTTTTGGGCAGTGGACTAGGCACAGGCATTGGTGCATAGCTTCCCAAGAGGAATACTTTGAAGGTGACTGTAATGATATTTGACATGAGGTGTATAGCGCTTTTCCTAGGATGAGTTCACGAACTTAATTTTCAGACCCCTGTATATCATTCCTCTTCTCAACTATACTATAAGTTCCTTGAAGGCAGAGCCTTTCTCTGCTCAGTGTCCTCCATGGCACCTAGCAGAGTCTTGTGTGAAGCAAGAAAACAGAGTAGTTGTTAAGCCTTTAACAACTAGACTTTGGAATCAGACATGCCTCTCTTAGGTCTAGCCCCCCCATCTTCTTACTCCTCAAGCAACCTTGCTTAATCTCATCTAAGTTTCCACTTTTGTCAAATTGAAATAAAAGGATTGTTATAAGCACTGAAGGAGCTTATATACATAAACTCATGCCAACTCTTGGGGAACGTAAGGAGAAGAGAATACAATTGTAGCTACTTTTATTATTATTATTTTATTTTATTTTATTTTATTTTTTTTTTTGAGACAGAGCCTCAAGCTGTCACCCTGGATAGAGTGCTATGGCATCACAGCGCACAGCAACCTCCAATTCCTGGGCTCAAGCGAGTCTCTTGCCTCCACCTCCCAAGTAGCTGGGACTACAGGCGCCCGCCACATCGCCCGGCCATTTTTTTGTTGCAGCCGTCATTGTTGCTTGGCAGGTCCGGGCTGGATTCGAACCCTCCAGCTCAGGTGTACGTGGCTGGTGCCTTAGCCCATTGAGCCACAGGTGCGAGCCTACTTTTATTATCTTATTCATGTGTTAAATAAATGCTTGAAGGTTGGGGTCAGCTGGACAGACCAAAGGATAGATGGATGGACAGATGACATTCTCCATAGCTGCAGCAAGCAGACATTGCAATGAATCACAAAAGTATCTCCCCCAACATTCTGATCTTCCAGGTCTCCAAACTGGAATTAGAAGTTGGGGATTTCCAGACTTTTAAAGCTCCACCTCCACTCTCAGTTTTGTTCTGATCTTCCCTATGATACTTGAGTTTTGTTCTGGGAACTGATACCTGACTCTCCCTGACTCTCTTTTCTAGAGTGAAAGCCCATCTTTTGCTGATAGGCTATTGCCAATAGCAATATTATTTCTAGAAGGATAATCCTTATCTTGATGGCTGCTTTCTAACATAAACAAAAAAGAGAAGATAAAAGAGCACCGTTTCCACACCAAGCAGGAGAGAGATAAACAAAGGTGTGAGTAGTCACTGGTGGAGGAGTGCTTTTGCACGCTCAATTACCTGCCTGAGCTGTTGGCCTACTTCCTGGTTGCCTTTTTATTTTTTTCTTTTTGATGTTGTTTGACCTTTAGACTAATGCTATTAAAATACATACCCAGTACCACGTAAATGGTTTTCAATGGCCTGGCTGCTTAGGGAAAACTCATTGACATGCAGTGTGCAGTTACTTGTGCATGTGAAAAAGAGATTAAGAGTCCTTTTTGACATCAGCTTGCTAGGATTACGTTTGTGTTATAGCCCCTCTATAGATGAGTGACCTCCCTATGGATTGTTGGCCTCACATGACATTAGAGCATCTGGCATTGGTCCTTCTCTAGCTACCAAGTATGCAGGTGTATCTGTGGCAAAGAGGTTCTCTGCCCTGGGTTTAGTTCTGGGCTCAATGCTGATTCATTTACACTTCTATGATTGTCTAGATTTGTCTTTGTTTCACCTTACTCTTGATTTCATTTGAATCCAGATACTCAACTGCATACTTTAAGAACATGGAGCTCTTGGCTTTGTGCCTACGGTTCAATGGGCTAATGCGCCAGCCACGTACACCTGAGCTGATGGGTTCGAATCCAGCCTGGGCCCACCAAACAACAATGACGGCTGCAAACAAAAAATGGCCGGGCATTGTGGCGGGCACCTGTAGTCCAGCTATTTGGGAGGGGGAAGCAGGAGAGTCCCTTGAGCCCTGGAATTGGAGGTTGCTGTGACCTGTGATGCCACAGCACTCTATCCAGGGTGACAGCTTGAGGCTCTGTCTCAAAAAAAAAAAAAAAAAGGATCAACTCAATGACATACACACTTA
>CAUYON010043578.1:0-24931 GCA_963573935.1 Arctocebus calabarensis | reverse complement strand
CACAGGTTTTATTGTTGTTGCAATTGCCACAGCAGTCTTCTTCATGAACTCTCTGCCCAGGCCAATATCTTCCAGTGCTTTCTTTGAGGATTTTTATTGTTTCATGCATTAATTTTAAGTCCTTTATCCATCTTGAATCGATTTTTGAGAGTGGAGAAAGGTGTGGATCCAGTTTCAGTCTTTTACATGTGGATATCCAGTTCTCCCAGCACCATTTATTGAATAGGGAGTCTTTCCTCCAGTGTATGTTCTTGTTTGTTTTATTGAAGATTAGGTGGCTATAAGATGTTAGTTTCATTTCCTGGTTTTCTATTCGATTTCAAATGTCTATGTTTCTATTTTTGTGCCAGCACCATGCTGTCTTGACCATGATGGCTTTGTAGTACAGCCTAAAATCTGGTATGCTAATGCCCCTGGCTTTGTTTTAAGAATGGCATTAGCTATATGGGTTTTTTTCTGGTTACATACAAAATGCAAAATCATTTTTTCCAAATCTCGAAAGGACGATGTTGGTATTTTAATAGGGATGGTGTTGAATCACTAGATTGCTTTGGGAAGTACAGACATTTTAAAAATGTTGATTCTTCCCAGCCATGAGCATGGTATGTTCTTCCATTTGTTAATATCCCCTGCTATTTCCTTTCTTAGGGTTTCATAATTTTCTTTATAGAGTTCCTTCACTTCTTTTGTGAGGTATATTCCTGGTACTTCATTTTCTTTGAAGCTATAGTGAAGGGAGTTGTGTCCTTAATTAGCCTCTCAACTTGGCTGTTATTGGCGTATACAAAGGCTACTGACTTGTGAACATTGCTTCTATATCCTGAAACATTATTGTATTTTTTGATGACTTCCAGGAGTCTTGTGGTTGAGTCTTTGGGGCTCTGTAAGTATAAGATCATATTGTCAGCAAAGAGGGAGAGTTTGACCTCCTCTGCTCCCATTTGGATGCCCTTTATTTCCTTGTCTAGACTAATTGTATTGGCTAGAACTTCCAGCACTATGTTGAATAGTAATGGCAACAGAGGGCAACCTTGTCTGGTTCCAGTTCTAAGACAAAAGGCTTTCCGTTCTACTCCATTCAGTAAGATATTAGCTGTGGGTTTGTCATAGATAGCCTCGATCAGTTTAAGAAGTGTGCCACCTATGCCTATATTCTTCAGTGTGCTAATTAGAAAAGGATGATGGATTTTGTTGAATGCTTTTTCTGCATCTATTGAGAGGATCATATGGTCTTTGTTTTTGCTTCTGTTAATATGGTGAATAATGTTTATGCACTTGTGTATGCTAAACCAGCCTTGCATCTCTGGGATGAAACCTACTTGATCATGATGTATGACTTTTTTGATGAAAAACTGTAATCTATTGGCTAGGATTTTATTGAGAATTTTTGCATCTATATTCATTAGTGAAATTGGTCTGAAATTCTCCTTTTTTAGTTGTGTCTTTTCCTGATTTGGGGCAATGTTTGCTTCATAGACTGTGGTGGGGAAGACTCCTTCCTCTTCAATTTTTTGGAATAATTTCTGCAGTATGGGAATAAGTTTCCTTTGAAGGTTTGATAGAATTCTGGTGTGAAGCCATCTGGACCAGGGCATTTTTTTGTTGGAAGATTTTTTATTGTTTCTTTGATCTCAGTGCTTGAAATTGGTCTCTTCAGGAGCTCTATTTATTCCTGGATAAGTCTAGGGAGAGGGTGTGATGCCAAATATTGATCCATTTCTTTCACATTGTCAAATTTCTGGGCATAGAGTTTCTGGTAGTATTCAGAGATGATCTCTTGTACCTCCATGGCATCAGTTGTTATTTCCCCTTTATCATTTCTGATTGAGGTTACTAGAGATTTTACTTTTCTATTTCTAGTTAATCTGGCCAAAGGTTATCTATCTTATTTATTTTTTCAAAAACCAACTTCTTGTTTCATTAATTTTCTGAATTTTTTTTGTTTTCAATTTCATTGATCTCCAATTTAATTTTGGATATTTCTTTTCTTCTGCTGGGTTTAGGCTTAGATTGTTCTTCTTTTTCCAATTCCATAAAATGGCTTGTGAGTTTGTTGATGTGCTCTCTTTCTGTTTTTTGGATGGAGGCATCTAAAGCGATAAATTTTCCTCTCAGAACTGCTTGTGCAGTATCCCACTGGTTTTGGTAGCTTGTGTTTTCATTGTTGTTATGCTCAAGGAAGTTAATGATTTCCTCTTTTCCTGCACCCAACTTTCATTCAACAGAAGGTTGTTTAATTTCCATGCCTTGTGTGGGGTTGATCATTTTTGTTGAAGTTAAGTTCCACTTTTATTGCCTTGTGGTCTGAGAAGATACAAGATAAGATTTCAATTCTTTTGATTCTGTTGAGGTTTGTTTTGTGTCCTAGGATATGACCAATTTTGGAGAATGTTCCATGGGATGATGAGAAGAATGTATATTCTTTATCTATGGGAGGGAGGGTTCTATATATGTCTATCAAGCACAATTGTTCTAGGATCTCATTTAAGTTCCTTATATCTTTGTTCAATTTCTGTTTAGAGAATCTGTCCAGCTCTATAAGAAGAGTGTTAAAGTTCCCTGATATTATGGTATTATAGGGTATCATATTGTTCAGCAGAGTGGGGTCTGTTTCAAGAATCTGGAAGCATTTAAATTGGGTGCATAAATACTTAGAATTGAAATGACTTCTTATTGTATTTTTCCCTTGACCAATATAAAGGTCTTTGTCTTTTTTGACTTTAGTTGCTTTAATTCCACATGTATCTGAAAATAAGATTGCAACCCCTCTTTTCTTCTGAATTCCATTTGCCTCAAAAATTGTCTTCCAACCCTTAACTCGGACATTTAATTTGTCTTTTAAAGCTAGGTGTGTTTCCTACAGACAGCAAATGAATGGCTTTTGTTTTTTAATCCAATCAGCCAAGCTACACCTCTTCAGTGGGGAATTCAAGCCATTAACATTTATCGAGATAATTGATAAGTGTGGTAGTGTTCTATTCATCTTATTTTGTGAGAGTCCATTGCTCAGTTTTATCTTTTGCATCATTGTGGAAGTTAGTTTCTGTCCTTTAATTTCTGAGTTCTCACTTTGCTGTTGATCCATTGCAATGGTCAGTGTGTAGAACAGGTTGAAGTATTTCCTGTAGAGCTGGCTTATGGTTAATTTCCTCCATGTTTGCATATCAGTAAATGATTTGATTTCTCTGACAATTTTAAAGCTTAGCTTAGCAGGATATAGAATTCTGGGCTGGAAATTGTTCTGTTTATGTAGATTAGAGGTAGATGACCATTGTCTTTTTGCTTAAAAAGTTTTATTAGAGAAGTCTGTGGTCACCCTGATGGATTTGCCCCTGTTGGTCAACTGGTGCTTACTCCTGGAAGCTTGAAGAATCTTTTTTTTTGTCTTGACTTTGTATAGGTTCATCACAATGTGTTTTGGAAAAGCTCTGTTAGAATTGAGGTGACTTGGGGTCCAATATCCGTCTGAAAGAAATGTGTCAGAATCTCTGGTGATGTTTGGAAAATTTTCATTTATAATATTCTCTAGTATGGCTTCCATTCCCCTGAGGCATTCTTCCCCATCTGGGATACTTATAACTCATATGTTTGAACACTTCACAAAGTCCCATAATTCTGTCAGTGAATGTTCTGCTTTCTCTCCCTTCTTTTCTGCCTCTTTATCTGAGTAATTTCAAAAGCTTTGTCCTCTACCTCTGAGATTCTTTCTTCTGCATGGTCTAATCTGTTGTTGATACTTTCTATGGCATCTTTAAGTTCCCTAATTGACTGCTTCAGTTCCTTCAGCTCTGCTGTATGCTTTCTATATTCTTTATATTGTTCATCTCTTATTTGATTCTGGTTTTGGATTTCCTTTTGTTTATTTTTCACTTTATCAGCAGTTTCCTTCATTGTTTTCATCATCTGTATTCTAAATTCCCGTTCTGTCATTTCTAACATTTCTTTATAGGTGGAATTCTCTGCAGTAGCTACCTCACAGTCCTTTGAGGGGGTTGTTCTGGACTGGTTTTTCTTTTTTTTTTTTGAGACAGAGCCTCAAGCTTTCACCCCAGATAGAGTGCCGTGGCTTCACAGCTCACAGCAACCTCCAATTCCTGGGCTCCAGCGAGTCTCTTGCCTCTGCCTCCCAAGTAGCTGGGACTACAGGCGCCCGCCACAACGCCCAGCCATTTTTTGGTTGCAGCCGTCATTGTTGTTTGGTGGGCCCAGGCTGTATTCAAACCTGCCAGTTCAGGTGTACGTGGCTGGCACCTTAGCCTGCTGAGCCACAGACGCCGAGCCAGCTCTGGACTGGTTTTTCATGTTGCCAGGATTTTTATGTTGATTCTTCCCCGTGAGTGTTTTATTTTACCTGTTTCCTTGCCCTAATTTTCCTTTCACTTCCTCTTGCTCTTTAAGTTACTATGTCTCTGGTCTAGAGTTTTGATGAGTCATTTTGGTACAGGTCCAGAAGGATGAGAAGATTGAAGAGTAAGAAGGGGAAAAAGAAAAGAAAAGGGAAAAGAGAAGGGAGAGGGGATTAGTAAAAGGGAATATTGACAAAAAGAAGAGAGGCACAGAAAAAGGGAGACAGGAGCAAGATAGGTGTACAGTAGGGTACTTTGACCCAACCTTAAAAATCCCCAGCCTCTGGGAGTGCCAGGTTGGGTGGATCCTTTGAGGTCAGAGGCTCCTTGCCAGCCTGTTCAGACACACTCCCACTTCCACCAAGTGAAGAGGAAAGACAAAAATGCTATAAATCAAACCAAAACAAGCAAACAGAAAACTTTACAGGATAAAATTAGGGGGGGAACCAAATAATAGGAGTAGAAGCACTGGCAAAAATTAAGTTCTCACTGTTAAAGAAGGCAACAATGGAAAATTGTATTTAAACTAGAAAAATGAATAAAGAAAAGAAAGAAGAAAATAAAAATCTAGAGGGAAAATGTTGAAATAAAAAAAAAAAAAACAAAAACAGTATATATATCTTTCTGAATATTTTCTTGGCAACAGGTGATCTTCTGGGGTATGAAAAGTTAATCACAATGCTGATACAGCTATAGAGATGGAGACTGGAGGCCTCTGCTGATTTCTCAAACCCTGCAGTGTGGAGAGCCTAAATCTCTCATCAGCCCACTTAAAAGGCACTCTAAACTATTAACCTTTGCTAAGCAGAAGCTTTCCCAGGAAAGCACTTGTCTCTGGGATCACCCCTGAAGTGGCTGTCCACTTACCCAGTGTGCCAAAACTGGTCTCACTCTATGCCCCGAGGACCAAGGCTGTAATGCATCTCAGACCTCACCTTTAGGTTCCTCAGTCACTAGATTACTTGCCCAAGGTCTCCCACCCAATCCTTACTCTGCAACCCTGAGGGCAGAGCTTGCCAGGGCAGTTCTCCCACAATGGCTCCATGTGGCCCATAGCTGAACACTATTAGCTCCATCCAGCTCAGCGGCACAGTTCGGGGCCCTAGACAATGCTTAAAGTCTTCTGCACTCTAGCTCAAGTTCTCCCAAGGTAATTCAACTGAGTGCCAAGTCCAAAAAAAAGCTCACAGGTAAGGCCATTCCAATTCGCAATATCACTGCTACTATACTTATAGCTGCTGGTGGGATTAGACCAAATGAACACACACAACCACTTGCCAGGTCTCCACTGCTTTTTGTCCTCCTCATGGGGTCCAGAAATCTCTCGCTGAGTCCCTGTGTCCCCAAAGGGATGTTTCTGGGCAGATCCCAGCAGCCAGAAATGCCTGGAGTCTTCTTTCCTCAGTCTCACTGGGCTCAGTTGCAAGGAAGCTGTTACTCGGCTGCCATCTTTGACCACCTCCCATTTCCTAAGTCTTTTTAAACTACCTAGTTCATCTAATTCATCAAACACTAAAACAGTTTGAAGATATTTATCAAATGAAAAATAGTCACTCATTTACTCATCCATTTATTCATTTGGTCAAGATATTCTGAGTATCTATCATATTTAAGGTATTTTTCCATGAACAATTTAATAAAGTATGACTTTTTTCCTTCCAAAAGTTGATTATTTGGAAAATGCCAAACTTTTAAAAATAATGTAATAATTTCTCATGCTATAATGTCAAAGTTCACTTCCACTTAAGTCTACCCCCCAAATCCACAAATCTAAACCAATTTTCAAGATTTCTAGCCTAAACTTATGAAAAGAAGTCATTGTTTTCATAAAAAAAAAGTGGTGCAAATAATTTTGGTACATTAATAAATGTAATAGTTAAATCCTGATTGGAAAATATCAAACAAAACTTTTATATCTGTAAGACTTAGAAATGTGATGATGGGGGACAACCCAAAACAATGGTATTTAGACAATTCTAGAAGAGTTATAATATGGAGTGTGAAAATTATCATAGGAATCGGCCCTGAGATTATTTAGTCTAGTGCCCTTATGTACTAATAAATGGAAAATAAGAGTAGACTCAGCATTAACTGAAAGTTTTCAGGGACATCCCAAGTACTAATCCCAAACCCAGTATTCTCCAGGTCACAAAAACATATTTGTTTTTCCTCTTAGATCTGAACCAGGAAGTTTCTTTTCACATTAATCCTCAAAGACAGCCCCACCAGATATATGTCAAGAAACAAACCAAATTAAAATGTGCCAGAGACAAGGGGAAGGAAAGACTAAAGAAGGGATCTAGGAGAGAAATTTTTATAGTATTATGAACCATTCCATTTTTTTTGTTTGTTTGTTTTATTTTGTTTAAATAGTTGTTAATCTTAATTTCTGTTTTGAAAATGGAGATATAACTTATTCTATAAAGCTTAGTAACCAAGTGGCAGAAAAGCAATATATTCTCTCAGGGCCATAGTAGCCCATTCATGAGGACAAGGGAGAAGGTGCCCTCTCCTTTATTTAACTGGTGTGGAGTTTAATAAGGGGACTCTGACTGAATTTCAGGCCTCTTTTTCCCCTTCACTAGGGTCCTTGTACACAGTACACAATGAATCAATGTGCACAATACCCCTACATTTTGGAGAAGAAAATTCTTGGAGTTCCAGAGGCTGTTTGCCCAGACTCAGAATATGAATGCCACATACAAAGTCAAGATAAATCCATTCTTCCAGAAGTTTTTTCATTACTGACATCCTAGAGTGTTGGCATAATAATCTTAATCATCTGACCTTTTAGAGGCAATTTCCTGATCTTGGCTAGACAAGCCAGGCTAAATGAAACATTTGGCCCTATTTTCAAATGGCCCAGATGGTGTGAATGGGTGTGTGGCTCAGGGAGCCCCCACACACTGGGCTGCTTCCAGGAACAATTTGTACCTTGGGTGTAAACAGCAGCTATAGGCAGGAGTGGGGAATGGGGAGGAGAGGTAGTAAAGCTCAAGTCAGTACCTTTCTGGTCTGGGTTAAACTAATTTCACCTATTACCTGTGAAATACTGAGCCTTACAGACTATTCTTGGTCACCCATAAAATGGAAGCCAAGTCCAAATTGAAAAAAACAAGATGGATAGTAAATAGGAGGTCAGTTCTGAGACAGCTGCTTCTGACCTCTTCTCCACCCATGCAGGTTGGATTGGGTGTGCTACGTATGTAAGAATTAGCAGGAAAGTCGATCCTGTTCCCCTGCCTTCTGTAAATAGAAATTTGTTTCCTTGGAGATCATAAGGCGTGGATGCCTAGAAAAGAAGAGACAGAGCAAAGAGGATTTGAAGAAAAAATAACCACAATTCCCAAGATCTTTAGGTGTTTAACAATAATATACAGAGGATTCTGTCATCCTGAAAACTCCTCATTCCCTTTACTTATAACTGCCCATTTCTTCCACCTCAAATGGCTTTTCCTTAGATGAAGCTTCTTCCATCTTCTTAATTGATCCATGCCCTTATTTCACAATAGATCCTTGATACTAATCACTTCCAACAAACCTTTACACACACCCAAACTGATTCCTTCCAGCCTTAAAAGTATAGATGTTGGCTGGAACTCAAATACAAGCTAATAGCTAAAATCAAGACTTAGATCTACGAGTACCTACAAATTGCAATCTGCAGGTCAATGCAGGGCACCACCTGCCTGCTTTTATACAGCCCGTGAGCTAAGAATGGATTTTACATGAGTAAATTGTTGGAGGAAAAATAGTAATAGAATAGTAACATTGCATGACATGAAAACTATATGAAATTCAAATATCAATATCTGTAGATAAAGATTTGCTGGAATGCAGACATGCCCATTTGTTTCCATACTGTCTGTGGTGCTATCTTACTATCTGACAAAATCAGGTAGTGATTTAGTAAGTAGTATTAGTAAACCTAAAAGACTTACTATCTTGCCCTTTCAGAAAAAAAATTCCAACTCCTTTTAAGACATTAAAAGAGTTAGAGATGACTGAAGCAAGAGAATCGCTTAAGCCCAGGAGTTTGAGATTGCTGTGAGCTATGACGCCACAGCACTCTCCAGAGGATGACAAATGAGACTCTGTCTCAAAAATAAATAAATAAATGAGAATATCTTCCTTGCAACTGGGCACAGTGAGACTGAGGAAACAAGACTCCAGGCATCTCTGGCTGGTGGTTTGCAGGCAAACCAACAAGACTGAGGCTATCAAGTAGCCACATTCAGGCCTGAGGCCCACAGACAAGAACAAATGCTTACCCTGAGGAGCAGGGTATGGTGAACAGAAAAAAAAAAAAAATCAGTGGAAGCATATACAAAGTATGCACTCTACACTGAATACGTGCTGGCATGAAGGTAATAATGACTGTGGTGCTCACTGCCACATCCCCAAACCTAGCTGATTTCTTAGAGCTGGGTAGGTGCTCATCAACTGGCTACCAAGTGAGTAAAGAAGAGGAGAGGAAGGAGAAACAAAGCAAGTTGAAACAAGAGTTGCACAGGGTGGGAAGATAAAAAAGGGTCCCAAAACCCAGCTTGAGTTTGTCTACCCTGGGTAATGTCACAGTTCCCAAAAGTTAGCAAAAAATCCTGACTTTGTAAGCTAAGTGTGTGCCCAAGAGACTGAAGAAATAACTAAAAAGCTGTGATAACCGCCCTGATGGTCTCTCAAGCTCACTTTCCCATCCTCTTCCCCGGTTACTAGACATGGAGATTAGCAAGGCAAAGGAAAGCAAATATAAAGCTCATGAAATAAACAGCACCCCTTGTCACTGTTGATCTTTGATTAACTGGCTCTTCTTTCCAAAACAGGGCCTCTCTCTCTCTTTCTCTGTCTCTCCTTGCAGGTGACACCCACACATATCCTTCAGTGTTGGCACAGATGCTTACTCAGATAACAACTGGAGTTCATGCTGCACATTTTCAGCTTCATGTGTCATCATCACCATGCAAAACCACAACTATAGGAAAACAAAGCTGTTTGCTGCTCTTCTGTCTCAACTGACATTTCCACCGAGCTCACGATTTGTTCTTTGGAGTCGAAGCAGTGTTTAAAACTATCACTAAG
This sequence comes from Arctocebus calabarensis, assembly GCA_963573935.1. NCBI lineage: Eukaryota > Metazoa > Chordata > Mammalia > Primates > Lorisidae > Arctocebus > Arctocebus calabarensis. The sequence goes on along the minus strand of CAUYON010043578.1, from coordinate 15,506 downwards.
ATTGCTCTGCCTGATGAAGTGTAAGTAAAATCTAATCCACTCCTACCCTGAAATCAATTCACCCTCCTTCGACTTTTTGACCCATTGAATCCCCAGCACTGAAGAACCCTTTCACCAAGTTTAAACAGGCAAATAGGGTAGGGGAATTGGGGAAAACGCATTCTGGCCCCTAGAGTTGCACCAAAAATGAGGTCATCTTGGGAAAGCTGGGGTATTCTTCTGTCACCTAAATTTCATCCCAATCATTTTTCATAAACAATGTCCTCTCCCTGAAAGGAACAAAATACACGCTGAGAAAATAATGCCACCTTCTGTTCTGGACAGTGGCCTGGGCTTCTAAATACTGGGAGCCTGTGAATCTTCAAATGGAAAGCACACCGCTCTGGCTCTGCTTGGATGCCACATCTGAGAAAATTGAGCGATCCAGCCACCCAAATGTGTTCCTGAAGAACTAAACCCCTGCTGAAAAGTCAAGAGTTAGGCCTCAGTTTAGGAAACACAAATAGACGTTAGGAGATGCAAAAGTTACTGAGCAAGGTTCTGGTCTGGTTCTCAGGCCGTTCCATTTGCTGGAGCTCAGTGTGGTAGTCAGGCCTCATGACCGTGGATCCAGAAGTATCTTTAATTTTCTTTACCCATCCATCCACTATCTCTATTCCAAACAAGAAGAAAGAGGAGAAAGAGTGCTGCTTTAAAAGGAATCAATCTTTTTCATCAGACTATTGGGAAAAAAGTGAATTCAGAGCTATTCACAATTACAATATTCACATAGTTGTGTAGCTGGAACAGGATGGGAGGTCTATTAAATTTTGAAATTTGCATTTTAATTTGTATTGAATTTGAGTTTCAAGGTACTAGATCATTTTGAATAATTAGGATACACTACTTTTATTAGTACAGTAAAGGAGGGCTTATTGAGAGATTCACGTATCGACTGGTTTTTTTGTTGTTGTTGTTGTTTTGTTTTTAACCAATCTTGTTTCTTTCCAATTGGTTCAATTTGTCCTATCAGACCATCCATGAGCAACAAGTTGAGCTCAGTCTTTACTGGAGTAATAAGAGACATGTAAGCTCATATTTTTCGAGTTTTAGTTACCTTTATTAAGTTTAAAAAGCTCCATTTCAACAAAGAAAAGAGTCAGTTTAGAGATCACCACCATTGGACTCCAGGTTACCCTCAAAGTAAAATAGACAACGAAGGAAACAGAAGCTGCTACACATACGAATCATCAGACCAGCTCTTGTGCCTCTTGTTCAACGGCCTTCCCCTACCCATGAGATGATGCTCTGTGTGTGTTTAATATAAATATGATTTCAAATGCCACAGGTTTTGTTTGTTGTTGCTATTTTATTTTCAAACTATTTCAAGCTGTCAGAGTGTTTCAGCTATGAAATGAGCATGACAGGTGAAGAAGTTACAACTTTCAGTCCCCAGCATTCCTGGTATTTTTTTTATTTTTATTTTTTTTTTAGTTCTTTTTGATTCAGAGCCAGATAAGGCTTTTATAGAATTTACTGGGGTAAAATCACCCCATAGAACAGAGCAGCAGGTCAGTAGTAGGATAAGATTTTAACTGCAAAAGCAAAATTTTCAGAAATCTTTGGCTAACGATATGTTTAAAACCTCACTAGTCAGCACTCCCTTAAGAGGGAATTTGAAGACTTCAGTGGAAAATCAATATACTCCTGACTTTTTTAACATGACTTCTTAGGATGATTCTTTCTAATAGTATTGGTTTTCTTCACTGCACAAAGATTTCTAAAATAAAAATGAACCAAATCCATTAGATTTTCTTTCATCAGATTTGGCCATGTATATATCTTTTTCTGATAAAAATGCATTTTTGAACTTGTTAACAGTAAAGTAGAAAATATATCTGACATACTCCTCTGAAAGTGTGATTAGAACATTTAAACTGACCATTAATTCATAAGGCCATATAAAGGACATTCACTCAGTCAATAAATATTTATTGAATGCCAGGCACTGTTCTAGGCACTTGGGATACAGTAATAAACATAATAAATGAAGTCCTTTCCCTCATGGAGCTTACATTCTAGTTTGGGAAACAAATAACAATAAACAAATAAGTAAAACGTCTGTTATAAGAGATGGTAAAATGCTATGGAGAAAAATAAGTAAGAAAAGCAGACAGGGTGTGGGGGAATTTAACAAGGGGAAAGGGGGTCCCTTGAGTAGGGACCTGAAGGAGGCGAGGCAGCAATGCAGGTAAATATCTAGGGAAGAACAATCCTGACAGAAGAAACAGTAAGTTTCTGAAATGGGAACACGCCTGTGATGTTCGAGGAAGACTTGGTCAGAAAACTTATATATCCCTGTAATAGAGGGAGAGTACCTGAGACTCAAATGACCTTGCAGATCACAGAGACTCATTCACTGTGGGTCTTGAGAGAGTCCATGCCACTATCTTAGACCTGGGTGGGCAGTCATGATGCTTATTCTGGGTCCATCACTGACACCATCTTCAATCTCCAGCATGTAGGAATTTAACACTTTTAGGGTCCATCCCCAGGCCTGGTATAGTTAGCATCTATCAGTGCAAAAGGCTGTGAAGGATGAAACGTCCATTTGGCTGCAAACATCCCTGTTTAAACAGCCATGAGGACTGGTAGTTCAGTTAGTTACCCTGAGGGACCAATGGAGTCAAGGCTGAAACTTTAGAGTATTCACACCACACAGAAGGCACAGGTAAGACCAGCCCAACATCTCAGAGAGGTAAACCATTGGCCTATGAGAAATTGTGACGAAAGCTAGCAAATAAACCAGAAATGTACCTTGCCTGAAGTGAAATTAGTATTTGAAAGTCTAGCTCAAAAAAAAAAAGGTTAAAATGAACATGTATAAAAGGATTGACCTCACACCTCTTTTAAATAGCAAGTTTGCCTGCGTAAAGCATATCTACTATGGAAGCATATCTTTCTTAATACTGAAAGACAATATTAAAGTACAAACTTAAAACAGGCATATGATAGTTTAGTAATTTTATCACTAAATACACAGAACATAATGTACACTTGGTCTCTTTAAATTGGCATGCTTACCCCAAAATAGTAAGCTCACAATCAAAAATAACAGGAATATCATTAATTATAAGACTCTTACAGTAACAGCAGCAAATGACATTGTTTGCTTCATAATTACCATATATGAAACTATAAAAGCTCTGCTCCAACCTCTGTTTTTAAGCCATTTCTTGGTTCACACTAATAGTGAAAAAGTCCTTCCCTGTGTAACATTTCTACTTTGGTTCTGTTCAGAGTGAGTAAGAAAAGTCTCAGGTATGATTCATCTTTAGTAAACCTACTTTTCCAGTTAGAAAATAAAACCATTTACTACCTTAGATCAAATCTTTCCACTTTAAAAAAAATTTTTTATTTGCTACTGCCCTCTCTAAAATTTCTCTAGGTCTATCATTTTCAGATATAATCTGATACCTTGAATTGGAGAAGTTTGTGTATCAAAGGGCCAACAAGTGGCAGAAATACCATTGTAAATTCAATAGTTCTTCATTACCCAAGTACTGCTAGGTTTGACCTTTGGATTAATTAAATTCATTGGAATGGAAGCCCATTTAAAAATCAAATAGAATACAGAATTTTCTGTCTGTAATCATGAGATTCCTACCCCTCTCTTACCCTCTCCCCCACCCCACAAAAAGAAAAGACAAAAACAGTTAAAAGACCTCTTTATATACATAAAAATGGGGAAGGAAAAATGCCCCATATTTCATTACAAGATAAAATATTCCAATAAACAGGAACATGGTGGGAATTGAGAGGTTCTCACATATCATAGCACCTCTTCCCTGTGTAGTGGGTTTAAATTTGTGTTACAATATTTCCTCCCTTCTTCAGTCATTACCCAGTTTGATTTTTATACATAATTTATTTACATGGCAATAATAATAATAATAATAGCTAACATTATATGTCACGCATGGTATTAAATGCCAGGGACAAGCACAGACAAAGACTTGAGTCATGCCCTTATGGAGATTGTGATTGTTTTCTTCAATTTATTTTTGAAGAACCATAGTCTCAGATGCTGGTGACTTGCCTAAGGCCATTCAGCTAGTGGGACTTGACCCAAGTCTATTTGCCTCTCAAACCTAAGCTGCTCCAACACCTGAGTTAACTGAAGCTTGTTCTTCAAGGTCTCCAGGCATATTCCAGTTGATCCAAACTGGAGGCAGAAAAATATCCATGGTCATTCCAGGGTGAGGCCTTGCGCCATCTCTAGAGAATTTTGATGCTGTCTCAAAAGACTCTCTCCAAAATACTTTCCCATGTCAATGGACCTTTAGGGCTCAGGAGCAGCTGAGCCCAGAGTTTTGGGGCCCTGATCCCTTCATTATTTGAAGTTCCTATAAAGGAGCCCAGGACTCCTTCTGTTGAACCTTTTGGAAAGCTTCCACCTGATGCCTCTTCCTCCTTAGCACATAGCAAGAATTTTTTTCTTCCTTTCTATTCTCCCCCATTCAGAAGATGTTTCCTGGGACTTATCCCTTATACCCTCATGAATGTTAATGTCTCCTTTTCACAGTCTCCTCACTTCCTCTCTGGCTGCTCTTTCAGCAACCCACTTCAGATCTACACACACACAGTAACAAGACCAACTGTTCAAACCTGAAACATATGGAACACAAAAGCCACTGCATGGTTTGTTGGTTTCTTTTTTAACATGTTAAAGAAATGCTTTATTAATACAAACACACACTAGCTATAAAGCACTAAGATATTTAAGTATCTATGTCATAACAAACAGGTGGCAACTCAACCTTCAGGGTCGACAGAATGCTTGAAGGAGACTGCAACAGATCGGCTTCCCACGGTGGAGGGGGCATCTTCACAGGCAAAGGGGGACCCATCGGTAACAGCTTTTCAAGTTTTCTCTCCTCATCAAGGCACTCAACTCAAAGGAAGGTCTGCAATAGTAGTCAAAACTCTCAAAATCTAGAGGATTGAAGGGTAAGAATTTTTCTACTTCTAGAAAGGTGTCATCTGAGGCAGGAACAGAGCTTTTTGCTCCAGTAGTCGTCTCAGTCACCTTTCTTTTTTGCAGGGAAGTTTGACTGTTTTCATTTCAGAGGTCTGTTAGTCTTTTTTTCTTTTTTTGCAGTTTTTGGCCGGGGCTAGATTTGAACCCGCCACCTCCGGCATATGGCTCTCCTTTGAGCCACAGGTGCCGCCAGGGATCCGCTAGTCTTTACTGACTTTCCTGTAGTTCTGTTGACAGTTCCCAAAGCCTTTCTGGCAGCTTTAGGTAAAGCTGGTGGAGCAACAAACATTTTGCCAATATGTGCTTTTGAAACCTGAGATGTGCCATCTAAACCTTAGACTGAAGTTCTAGACTTCACTTTCAGCCCATCTTTAGAAGCCACACAAGTGGCTGGTTCTCCGTTTTCCTTATTGACAAAGATCAGAGTAGCCATTCTGGATTATCCGAAGGGCACAGCCCCACTGCATGATTTGACTAGACTGAGCGACTGCTGAACAAATAATCCTTCATAGTATTCAAATAACTTTGACTTCACTAACCTTATTTTCTGACACAGTCTTCCTTTTGGGAGAACTATTTTACTCTTTTGAAGTCATACTGTGAATATTAACACTGAATTCCCATCCCAAGGAGTGAGAAAAGCAAGTTGATTTGCCTAGCATTGCTTTGAGGGGATCCCATTGTTCCAAATAACTAAATAGGGTCAGAATTCCTCAAAGAGAATGTCTACATCTTTCTAAGCCAAAAGCAAAACAACATTAAATAGGAACTAAATGGCTCATTTCATGAGGAGACAGTGTTTTAAAGGTTTTAAAACAGTCAAGTCTCCCTCCCCCTCCCCCTATGCTAAGTTGTTCCCACCTTAAATACCCATTTAACCAAAAGGAATGATTCTAGCCTTTCTTCTCCATTTAAAACATCCATTAGTATCACACTTTCTTTGACTGAGATGTACGTATGAGTGGAAAACTAAACAGGCTCTGCCAGTAGCTTGGAAGCAGATTTCAAGGCTAACAGAATCCACTCACTTTGTATTTTCTACCTTAACCTCTCAGTCAAGTCAATAAATACATGGTAAGTTTGAATTGGGGTCATGGCACTACAAGACTTGGTCTGCCACAGTAATTTCTTAAACTTCATTTCAGAGTTTCAAAATGATCTTGACATTTGGTAGTCGTTCAAGAGAACTTGGCATTGGTGGCCTAACAGGGGCCCGAGGTGGCCGGCTGACGATGAGGCGGTCCTTTCCTATCCAGAGCAGTGGTGTTGAGCAGGTGGGGAGTGCCAGCCGGCTGGCTTCTGGATAGGCGTCCGTGTCAGGAGCGGTAGGCTGCAAAGTCACGTGCTGGGGCGTAGGGCTGGTAGTGTTTGCGAGTGGGCCCGGGCCGCCGCGGGGTCATGTTCATGTAGTCACTCTGCAGGAGCCTGTTCCTCTTATTCTTCATCTGCAGCAGAGACAAGTGTCAAGGTGGAGGGACATGGAAGGAGTTCTAACCGTACAGAGCATTGACTGTCACATGACACTGAACACCAGCATTCCTTGAGCACCTCAGACTTGGGTAATGACTAGTCAAATTTAACCACTAACTCTTCTAAAAAAACTTGAAAATCTCCGTTAAAGAAAATATTTCAGAGAAATCCATCCACGTTGTTCTCAATGCTGCTATTTGACCGGAATTCCAAAATCATATCAATTAACATATGTACTGTTGATATTTAAGTACACTTGAAGGCCCTAGCCCCTTTGAGAAGGTTAAGCCTAGCCCCATCGAAATCTTCTTACATTAGTGTTTGCTTAAAAAGCCATTTTTCCCAGCACTTTGGGAGGCTGAGGAGGGAGAAATGCTTGAGCTCAGGAGCTCAAGACTCACCTGAGTGAGAGTGAGACCCTGAATCATGAAAAAAAAGGAAAAACCCAGCTGGGTGCTGCGCGAGTGCCTCTAATCCCAGCAGCTTCTGGAGGCTGAGGCAAAGGGATGCCCACAGCCCGAGTCAGAGGTTGCAGTGAGTTACCACGCCCACTGTCCTCTGCTCAGGGGCATAGGGTGGGACTGTGTCTTAAAAAAAGAAAAAAAAAGCCATTTTTCCATAGTTAAACATAGAGGACCTTCACTCCTCCAGAGTCTGGTATAGTCATAAATTTATAAAAAATGAGTCCAATTAATGAGGATTTACAGTTCCCCACAAATAGTTACATTCCTACTCCTTTCTGACTCTTGGGACAACAGTGTCACTCATCTCTATCCTGCAGGCTCACCTCCCTCAGGATGAATTTCTACTAGGAGTGAAAATAAGGGCTATGCTGAAGCTGTAGCAAAATTTACACTCACCATAAATCTTAGCAATTTTCGACTGAGGGTTAGGAGCATCATTTCTGGGTCAAAGTAAGGTAAGTTTAACATTTTTAACAAATGACCCATAAAACTTCTAAAAACATAAAGCCATCTGGATTTCTGGATTCAGAATTCTCTATTATGAAAAAAATGCCTATTTCCTGGCACATAGGCCTGATGTATAAGGAGATGTACTGCACATGATAGAGATGATACCTGAATGAATAAGTAAGTGAACAGCTTCGGCCTTGACCTTAGTTTCATGGAAGAGAAAATGCTAAAGTAAAGTTTGATAAACACTGACCTTCATGTTACTAAACACAACTATCATGTTTTCAGTCCTCATCTTCTGGAACTCTCAGCAGTATTCTATATTATTGATTACTCTCTCCTTTTTGCAGCACTCTTCCTCTTTGTCCTCTGTGACATCTGGTTTTCACCCTGCCTCTTTGGCCACTCCTCCTCTGCCTTCTTTGCAAGTTCATCCTTCTCTACCCATTCAGTGCTATAATTCCTCACAGCTTAGTCCTAGGCCAGTTCCTCTACTCACTCTGTCCTCTTTCTCTAGGCAGTCTCATCCACCTTCACAGGTTCAATTACCACTTATTCATCCAAATTTCTGGACTAAACACAACCTGTCCTACATAAGACTCAAGATCTTCCCTAAAAATGAACTCCTTTCTAAGTGTTTCTCATCATGGTAAATGACACTACCATATGTATGGTTGCCCAAGGCAGGCCTCCCAAACCTGGTCCTTCACACCTTGAACTTTCTTAGCCCCTGTCCCAGAAGACATCTGGCAAATTGTGAAGACATTTTTGGGTACCACAACAGGGAGGGATGCTTCTGGCATCTAGTGAGGAAAGCCAGAGATGCTTCTAGAACATCATACAATGTACAAGGAGCCCCCAGCAACAAAGAATTATCTTGGTCCTACATCCTTTCTATAAATGAAAGACTAGAGCTCTCTTGGGCACAGTGTTTACAGCAAGGCACAGGTGAGACTAAGAAAATGTGTGTTCCCAAATAAGTGTAGAAGACTGCTAATGATGACCTGGGGAGTATTTTAGTACTTACTCCAACCCAAATGACTTGCTTTGCCAAACCTCCAAGTGACAATCTTTGCTCCAGACACCCAAACAAAATGATAGCTGGTAGAGAGGCCTCAGTAATAAAGACGTCTTGACTCTTAGATTCTCCAGGTTGCACATAAAGATAATGAAAGATCTACTACAGTTAGCTCTATGCTTACCCTTTGCTGTCAGCAAATGGTGAACTTATTTATCTTAACCATAAACATAGCAGTGGGATGAAAATGACACAGTCATGGCGGGGAACACCACTGGGAACCCACAGGGCCTATGTGCATGTAGCACATGTGTGTATGTGTGCAGGGAGTGCCCACCCTATGTGTCTATGTGACTATTATCTATTCCACCCCTTCACCAATATTGAGTAACAATATATGTTCAGGACCACTCTTCCAGTGCCTCGAACCCCACACCAGCCTTATCTGCTGTTTCCTGGGAGCAGCAGCAACGCATAGGATAATCTACTCAAAGACATGGTCTTCAAGTATCTACTGGATTAAAAGGCAGATACTACTATCTGTACATACACTATCCACATCCCCCACCCAGTGGGAACACCATGTTTTTAAAAGGTTCCTTTAGACTAGAAAAAGGAATAGGTTTACCAGCTCAGCTAAGTGAACAGAGGATTGAATGAGAATAACAGGTGCTGTTCTGTGGCAGACTGACCAAGAAGAGCTCTTCATTTACTCAATGTCAACATGAGGTCAAGAACTGAGATAGAATCTGCAGCTGCTCCCAGAAACCCACTCAGTCCAGAACTGCCTACAGTAGCACATCACAGGCATCCAGGAAGTTCCAGAAAACAGCAACTTATACCAAGGCATGCTGCACAGCAGCCAAAAATAGGATCCCAGAAAGTCACCTAGGAAATGGCTAAACTCTAGGGATCCCTAATGGCCTAAATACCCAGCTTAGCAGGTTCCTTGTTTCTTAAATAGTAATAACAGGAAAAGATGAGCTCAGGGTAAAAATGCCATTAAGTTCTATGAAATAATAGATATCTTTTTATTTATACCCTTTTGGAAAGAGAGTACAAAAGCCTAGATTTGTGATGCAAATAAAGAGTGGTTCTTACTGGATAACATTAAGAGACTACAAGAGGCCACAGAGATAAACCATGCCAAGCACTGAAACTACCCAATTCACAAGGAGTCTGTGAGACAAAGTAAAACCACAATAAGTTTTCTCAAGACAAAGCAAGATCTGACTGATGAATGGTCAGTTAAAAAAAAAAAAGAAAAAAGAAGGCAAAGCAAGATGAACCTTGCTAGGAATTAGTAGTGCTGCCAAGAAAAACCCCAGAAAGTCTATAATATATCTGAGCTGAAAGTGAACTGTTCAAACTCATTGAAAGTGAGAAGCTGCTTTTGTCCTTGTGGGTGATTCAAGTCACTCAAATTAGTGCCTCATTGTGGTAACTGACATTCTAATGCATATTTACAATAAACCTTAAATGATGAGCAGTACTCTTCTGGCCACTGAAAGTTAAAAGAGTTCCCAAAACTGCTTCCTGCAAAACTAGTAAATTGCTAGTAATTTACTAGGTCAGCACATCACAGGGAAGCAGCTTTCCTAAAGGGGTACCCAAAGGCCCACTGCACCTGATCTTTAAGTTAGGAATTTGAGATGTAAGAGGATTGAAAAGCTATATAGCAAGCATAAAACCAATGGCCAGAGATTAGGATAAAAACAAGAACTAAGAATTCTAAAAATCCTAAAACCATTGGAAAACACCACAGTGGATCAAAGCTAGAAGATACCATGGATGAAAACACCAAAGTCCAGAAAGATGAAAGTATTCAACCAACATGAGGGGCAGAACAGAGGCGATATTAAACTATAACGAAGCCCTCTGTCAGCGTTGAGCAACTTGCAGAAGGCAAATCAGGCATTTTGAAGATGAACCGAGTATAAAGAATTTCCAGGAAAAAGCAACCACTTCAGACAGGCTCATTTAAGTCCTTAATTTGACCTCATGGGATTTATCAGCTCATCAATCCAATAAGCATTCATGAAATACTCAATATACTTAATATGAATTGATGGAGAATATTTAAAAAGATAGTCCTTTATCCTTAAAGAGAAGACATTTCTCACTGAAGAAATGACTCACACATGCGTCTAACTTCTAGAAAAAAAATTCAAAGACAACATGGAGTCAACAGTGGAGGTATTCTGTACTACACTGGTTATATAAGAAGGAAGTTTCTGAGTAGGAAAAGGATCCTTCATCACAAGGTCCTTTCTTAACTGTAGATATATGTGTTCAACATTGAAGAAAGTAAAGAAAAATACACAAAGTTTATTGCACAAACATTTGTGAAAGTTAGTAAACTTAAGTTTGTTGGCAAGAGCTCAGAAAAGTCTAACTCCTGTTATAGTTTCATAATGACAGCGCCATAGTTGGCCTCACACAATTCAACTGCTTTAGAGGAGACAAAAATATGACTCAGATCAATAGGTCTAGTTTCTGTGCTAGTTTTGAATACACGATTTCAATAGCCAGGTTTCCCATGACTTTTGACCAAACTGAAGTTCTTAGTTGGCTTCAGTTGCCTTAGCTTCCCAAGTTACCTAGATTTTTATACACATGTATGTATTACAACTGTTTTGTGTGTCATAATTATATTGCAAAATGAGGAGAAGGAAAATAACTGTTCCTAATCCCCACACCCTAATTTGCCCATTTAGTTTATTATTATGCCAGGCCATCTATTCAGTGTCTTCTGGAAAATAGAAGATTTTTTATCTCAGATAAAGTTAAACAGAGTAAAAGATCACCTACTCTAGCATAGGAAAAAGAAAATAATACTCATACATTACACAGAAAATAAATCACAGAGGCAAAATTCTTGAATACAGTAGAAAAGTTATGTAAAAGCAGTGCCACTTTTCTTACCCAGCAAGCAAAAAGGGCCACTGTGACCAGCAAGCTATAGAAAGCGAGGGCTCCATTAACTGCCACCAGGGTCCAAAAGGGCTTGGAAGACTCAGGAGATGGGCGATCTGGACAAAAATAATTCTCTGAAAAATAGAACACAGTGGATTAAAGAATACAGGAATGGCAGTTGAGTGCAATAAAATATCACAGAAAAATGTGAAAGAAGTAAAAATATGAAAACTATTACTAGCTTAGAGTGTATAGACTTATTCTTTGGGACTTATCCAACCCCACTCCTGATCCAGTCAGCATTCAAGACTACAGTTGAACACTATTACTTCGGGTGGTACACTGATAAAGCTCCATTCACTTCACTTTGTTGAATCCACAGTAGGATTCAAAATGGTGGCTTCCCATGGCTTCAACCCAAGATCTTGCCCCTTCACCCATCAGAAGACAGTTCATCTAAACCCTAAACTATGTCCATAAAATCAGTTAAATAATATTCATGTTTTTGAACCTGAAGAAAATCATCAGCCTATTAATGGAAGTCAGAACACTGAACTAGTAACCAGAAGATAAATTTCCAGCCCCAACACTGCCTAATAGAGTACATGATGAGAGACAAGTCACTTAAAATCTTTGAGAATCAGAAAGGTTGGGGGGAGGACTTCTATTCAAAATCAGAGAAAATTAGAATAGAAAGAACATCAAAAATCCTAGTTCATTGATTTTCAGTCCCAGCTGCACATTAAAATTATCTGAGGAATTGTCCAGGCAAGGGGGAGGATACATGATCTCAATCTAAGGAAGTTTGAAAATATAACAAGATCCAGCACCTTTTTTCAACCCATATCAATTGCATCAAAATATCAGAGTTGGACTCAGGCATTGGTGTCTTTTAAAAACCTGCCCAGATTTATAATATGTAGACAGGATTGAAAATTACTGAGTAGAAAATCATTAGTGTCTAATTTAAAGTATATATAGTGATATATATAAATTATATATATTATATAACATTATTATGTATAATATATAAATAATATATAATATTAATATAATCATATATAAATTATAATTTATTATATATAATTATACATAACTATATATATAAATTATATATACAATGTGTGTATTCATATATATATACTATCCTAAAGGATAATATATAATACTATCCTAAAGTAATGTATCATTCATGTAGAAAAAAAAAATTCTACTCTTAACTTCCAAAATAGAATTTTTTTAACCTTTGATTTGATTCCATTAAAATATTCTGCTTAGACGTAAGACACATTAGAAATCTGAAAGGGACTCAGCAAGCAAAATGGTCACACATTAATTGCCTCTATTCTGCCAGAACACAAAAGCTACTCTGCCACATTCAGTTAATGGTTCTTTGCTTATTTAATATCCTGTTTTTCACCCCAGCACAGCTCTATTCTAGCATAGGAGGAAAAAATATTTATTGGAATCATGGTAGTATTAAATATAAAACTGAGCATCCATTCTCTTATTTATCATTCTACAGGGGGAAAAAAGGGTTTAGTGTGTCCACAAAGTGTACCAAAAAAGGGATGTGAACTCTCTCGGTTTTACTTCTTGTTACCAAGAAACTATATTCTGAGTTTGGGAATGCTATGATTTTCCCCCCAACCTTTAGAGAGAACATAATGCCAACATAAGCTCAGTAGACTTATTTTCACTAATTCATGATTACTGCTTCATGGTATCAAGTTTAGAGCCATGAAAAGGTTAGATGACTTATCCAAGATCATAGAGTTGGTTAATAGCAAATATCACATTTCCTGTTTTTTTGTCTAACATCCTTTGTATATTTGAGAAAATAAAAAGATATTTTTACAGAAGAAGACCATGGAGCACAAAAAGAGTATTAATTAGAAAGAGAACCCATTCTTCTTGGGTCTGGATCTGTTAAACTGAATTGCTTCTTGAGGATACCTGGGCTTACATTTTAATGGCATTTTTTTCTGCCATGATCCACTATAATCATGGGATCTATAATGATTATAGTGGATCATATACTCCCATGGGCTATAACTTCACCCCTCCCACTCAATGTCAGTGAAGGAAAGTAAAGATACTAAAGACATAACCTCAAATCTCCTGTAAAGTGAAACCAAAAACATTTTTTGAAAACATTAATTTTATTAATATCAGATCAGTTGGATCTTATTCAACCCTGCCACTGACCCTGGCCTAGTTTTTGGGAATGCAGTTAAAAACCATTACTGTAGGGTGGTATACTCGTAGAGTTGCATGTTACCTTTCACGTGGATAATGGTCCCATTGCTCTTCTCGTTGTCCAGGTAAGGGGGAGGATACATGATCTCAATTTTGCAGAAGTAAATATCTGTTTGGTTGACATACAGATCCCAGAGGTAGAATGTCACTGATTCGTTGCCCAATTTCCCATCACAGTTGAATCCTGTATTTGAGGAAAACTGAAGCGGATGGGAGTAATTTGCATACAACATGCAGACTTCCATGGCACTATCAACTCCTTTATAAAGAGATGCCCGGAACTCCTTTGAGAAGAGATTGTAGGTATACTTGCAGCTAAGGTTGACTGAATTGTTATACACCACAAGCAAGGGCGACTGCTTCACCAAAATCTTGTTTTCTGGGGGGAAAAAATCATTTTCTTAGAACAACAGCATAAAGATGATGTTTTTTCCTGAAATCAAGATATATTAATTAACCAAATCAAGACTTCTCTAGCAAAGGCTTTCTCTTGGCAGATAAAGATTTAGGAGCTCTTGGGGGAGATAATTATACAAAGAGTTTAAAAGTTTACACTTTGCTATCATTTTCACCCTTCTCTGAATGGGACAATGGAGCATATGTTCATCTGAAAGGCAGAATAAAGCCTTCTAACAGAACTGAGCTCCACTGCTGTGCACTTGGAATTGTTTAATCTGTATTGAGATTCCTGAGAAGTTAAACATGAATTAAGCTGATTTCCTCAAGGGGTGATATATTTGGAAGCAGTTTTAACACCTGAAACAGGCACAGCTAGATCTGTTTCTAAGCTGTAATATAGATTTTTTATGAAGGAATTAAAATACTTTGAAACTTTTTCTCACATTAGGCTTATGTTAATAATGTTAAGGTTAGGTTTGGGGGTTAGGGTTGGGGATAGGGTGCTATGGTAAGGATTATGGTGTTAGTGTTAGGGTCAGGAATATGGGTTATGGGCTAGTGTTAGAGGTTGGAGCTTAGGGTTAGACTTAGAGTTAGGGATGGGATTAGGGCTCAGGTTAGGGTTATGTGTTTAGAATTAGGGCTTAGTAGGAGGGTTAGGCTTAGACTTACATGTCCTGGCTCAGGGTTAGATTTAGAATTATATTTAGGGAGTTAGCATTAGGTTTATGGTTAAGGTTAATATTAGGATAAGATTAGATATTGGGTTAAAGGTGGAGTTAGGTGTATGATTCTGAAACATTTTGACTTTATTGGCCATTCCAAAAGTAGGATGAAGAGGTAAGAAAATACATAGCCCATAGAGTTTGCTTTAATTTCTCTTCCACAGCAAATTCAGAAAATAGCCTCCTCAAGAAATTCACAGATTTGTTCTTTAAATCACAAAGAATGGAAGGATTTCACAAGTTACCTCTCTAGTTCATCTTCTACCCTTATGTTACCCCATAAAAGATCAAAGAATCTAGAGACCATTTAATTGTCTTCACCTTTAAAGCAAAGAAACTGAAACTAGGTTATCAATTCCATTGAAGAGGAGAACATACCAATCTTGTTTCCCATTGTACCCTCATTGCTGGCACCTGATAATATATTCCTTTCCTTTTTTCAATTGACTGTAGGCCTAGAAACATTATATGGTTTTTCTAAGTCATTGAGCAAAAGGTGCAAAAAGCCAGAACTGAAACCCAAGTCATCCACAATCACCTGAGAAATAGACCCCTGAAACATTAAAACTCAACTTTGTAAACAAAAGACCCTCCAAAATCTTTCTAAAATGACAAATTGCTTTGTGTCTTTGATTCAAATTTCTTTTTTTTAAATAATTTTATTGAATCATAATTGTGTACATTGGTGCAATCATAGGGCACAATGTGCTTCATATACATTCAGAAATATTTTTATCATACTGTTACAGATAGCCTTCATGGCATTTTCTTGATCACTATATAAA
>CAUYON010043575.1:0-36266 GCA_963573935.1 Arctocebus calabarensis | reverse complement strand
GACTGGGAGAGAAACGGAGAGAGCTTCTCTCTCCCCACTAGAATTTTCTCCCTCTAACAGATGCCTTAATGTTTTCTGTATTCTTTTCTTTCTTTTCTGTGAATAAATTCTGTCTTACAAAAAAAAAAAAAAAAAAAACATACATGTGTGAGAAACTCCACAAAATTCAAGTAGAATAAACCAGAAAAAAAAATCTGTCCCTAAATACATCATAACCAAATTTTCAAAAGACAGAATCTTAAAAGTAGCAAGAGAAAATCAACACATCATATACAAGGGATCTGCAATAAGATTTGATTTCTCATCAGAAATCATAGATGCCAAATGGCAGTGAGATGACATATTTTAAATGATGAAAGAAAAAGACTGTGAACCAAGATTTCCATATCCACCAAGACTACCCTTTAAAAATGAAGGAGTTAAAAAAAAATCCTAAAGTTTATATAAAACCTCAAGAGATCCTAAAGAGCTATAACAATCTTAAAAAAGAACAAAATTAGAGAACCCAAATTTCCTGAATTCAAACATACTATGAAGTTAGAGTAACCAAAACAGTGTGGTCTGGGCATGAGGACAGACACAAAGACCAGTGGAAAAGCATCAAGACCCCAGAAATAAACCCTTGCACATATAGTTAAATGATTCTTTTTTTTTTTTTTTTTTTGTAGAGACAGAGTCTCACTTTATCTATTGCCCTCGGTAGAGTGCTGTGGCGTCACACAGTTCACAGCAACCTCCAACTCCTGGGCTTAGGCGATTCTCTTGCCTCAGCCTCCTAAGTAACTGGGACTACAGATGCCCACCACAATGCCCAGCTAGTTTTCTATTTTTTGCAGTTCAGCAGAGGCCAGGTTTGAACCTGCCACCTTCGGTATATGGGGCCAGTGCCTTACTCGATGAGCCACAGGCGCCGCCCAGTTGAATGATTTTTGACAAGGGAGCCAAGACTATTTGATGGGGGAAACAAAAAGTCCTTTCAAAAAACAGTGCCATGAACAAAAACAGAGAGGTAGATGTTTGGAACAGAATAGAGAACCAAGAGATAAACCCAAATACTTACCGCTATTTGATCTTTGACAAGCCAATTAAAAACATTCAGTGGGGAAAACACTTTTATTGATACATAATAATTACACATATATATGAGGTACAGGTGATATTTTGATATTTGCATTCAGTGTATAATGATCAAATCAGGGTTTTTAACATATTCATCAACTTGAGCATTTATCATTTCTTTGTGTTGGGAATGTTTCAAATCTTCCTTTCTAGCTATTTTGAAATATATAACACACTGTTGTTAACTATAATCATCTATTTTGCTTCTGAACACTATAACTTACTCCTTCTAACTGTATGTCTGCACCCATTAACCAACCTCTCCTCATCCACCACCCCCACCTTGCCCTGGACCCTTCCTTGCCTCTACTATCTTTCTACTCTCCACCCTCATGAGATTAATTTTTTTAGGTCCTACGTATGTGTGAGGATATGCAATATTTGTCTTTCTGTGTGGCAAAGTCATTCTTCTCTGCAGAAGGTGTGCTTCTTTAGTAAAAAGCCAATGAAAAAACATCAAATTTTTTTTGGCTCATTATTTAGTAAAATCATTAAGCACAAAAATTGGGGATGAAAATGGGTATCACATAATAACCTGTTAGAAGATAAAATGGATGGACATTCTTATATTAAGTTTATAATTCTGCATTACAAATTAGCAACAATCTTGTGGCTAATCATGGCACACATGTATTAGCTCACACTTCTGTTTGCTAGCCTAGCACAGCCTGGCTGGGTTCTCTGCTCAGACTCAAATCAAGAGGTCAGCTGGCTGAATTCTCAGCGAAGCTCAGCGTCCTTCTCTGAGCTTATTCCTATTCCTGGCAGAGTTCGGATCCTTGGGGTTTTCTCGTTTAAGTCCCTGTTTTATTTCTGGCCTATGGTCAAAAAACACTATCAGTTCCTGAAGGTGACCTGCAAGCCACAATCTGATGAGCCCTTTCTTCTTCAGGCCGGCAATAGCGTCATAGCCTTGTGATGCTTCCAATGTCTGACGTCCCATTCTGTGACCAGCAGGAGAAAACGCTCATCTTTCAAAGTGCTCATCTAATCAGGCCTCCCCAGGTTAATCTCTCTTTGCTATATGATTTAACAAGGTCCTGATAGGATTAGTGCATCATATTTGCAAGTTCCACCCAAATGGAGAAGGGATTCCATGAAGTAGAAGGTAATTGTGGGTCATCTCAGAACGCTGCCTACCATAATGCTTACTCCCAAGGATAAACGGTAAAATATTTAAGACTAACCTTAAGACATTGCTAATAGAAATATACAAAAACTTTAAAATGTGACAGTGTGGCACACAAGTAATATTTTTAAAGGAAGAAAAGTCTGGCTTACTGTTGGAAAAAAATACAGTCACATACAATAACTGTATCAAATGCATATATCTTTATATTAGTGTGTACATTAAGAGATTCCCCCAAAATAACCCCACAATTTCCAATATTTTATGATTAATCTTTATAGGGGAGTAAAGATTTAAGAACATAGACGTATACACTGAAATCTCGGCGATTCTGTTGAATGTGGGCTCAGCTTAGGGTATATTTTAATACATTTAATACACTCTGTCTCACAAGATTTTCATGTTCCCGTGTAACTCAGAAGGCTGGATTATTGCTTAAAGTTTCTGTGGTCAACTCAAGCTTAGGGAACTTTCATTTAGTAATATTTTTTTTCTCACTGATACAGACCTTCTAAAAGCTTGACAAGGTATTATAAGAATTTCTCAAACAATAAAGGTTAACACAATGAAGAAACTCAAACTGATATTATTTTATTATCACATATTTGGCATTATCTGAGACACATAAAAATATACTTTCAAATAAATACATATACATAATAAATGCACTTAGTGGCAATTTCAATTATAATATTAATATGATCATGAAATTGTTTTTTTAAGTGGCAAAGTTTAAGTTAATACAAATTAAACAAATCTCACCTTGTTTTCCACAAATAATAGTAATAAGATGGCATATAATCACATATACCCACATGCAATTAGCTGCCTGAACTCCTATGGCTGTATTTTTCCAATTTGTAAATATAAGGAGAAAGCGTCTGAGAGAGCCTTGCACACCACCCAGTAAATCCATGCTTTTGCCATCTAACATTCAGGTTCTTAACAAGAAATTAAAATATATGATGTGTATTACTATTTATTTCTGAACATAAATAGCACGCCTTGTTGTAGTTGTTAGGGATTAGGAAAAGGAGAATAATGATCAAGATAGAGCAATAATAAACTCATTGTTGCTTTTATTTTAAAAATCTTAGCTTACTTATTCCATTATTAAAGCATAACAAAAGTGAGAAAAAATTAAGAAAGTAAAGTGCAGAGATCATAGGATATAGAACACAATGAATTATGGTCAAAATCTTATGCAGAACTAACTTAATCTTTAGAATTTACTTCAGTCTTGAATTATTGCTTCTTAATCCTTTTCTAAATTTCAGCTCCCAAAAGTTGAAATAAATGCAAAGGCACATGTGTTGTAAAATAAGTGAGAAAAGTGTGTTTTCATATGGCACAGGGTAAGCATTGCAAGCTGAAGTATTTCTTATTACATATAATCATCTTGAATGAATAACTTCATCTTATAGAAATTAAAGTTACTTTTTAGAATCCAAGTAAGTTATTTTCTGTATAAACTGCAACTTGTGGTTATTTAATTTTTTAAACAACTGTTTGGGGTTCTTTTTCTCCTTGACAGTTTCTAATGAAATGTCCTATTTAAGTTATTTCATTATGTTTTTATTTTATTTATTCTTATCATTTGTTTCTTTCATTTTTGTGGAGAAACTCTTCAAATAGGGTGGGTATACTTTTGACCATTTTTGAGGAAGGCACTATAATTTAAAGAAAGCTAGATTTAATCATTAACTAGAATAATCACATTAAAAAGAAACTTTCTCAAACCTAGTTTATAATCATTATTTTCTTATTTGTCATGTATAATGTATATTTGTATGGAATCATAAAGCATGCTTAATTAAAATACATGAAGTTGGGCAATGCCTGTGGCTCAACGGAGTAGGGTGCCGGCCCCATATGCTGAAGGTGGCGGGTTCAAACCTAGCCCCAGCCAAAAACTGCAAAAAAAAAAACCATGAAGTTGCAGCCTTTTTGAGCCAGAAGAGACCTTCCAGGGCATGTCATTATTTTCCAAATGATTATTACATCTTTTTATGGAAGAATGCTCTAAGTCATATTATGTTGTAAAACACCATGTTTTAGTAGAATATGAAAACATCCATAAATTTAGAAATGTAATGTCTGCCCTTTTTCTCTCTCTTATGTGCACACACACAGAGTGCTGGTTCGTAAAATTCTTTGATGCTTTTTGATTAATTGGTCATTTTCCTCCTTCCCCTCCAGGTGGAATAAAATGAGTATAACTCCTGGTCCTCCCAGCGAAGTGGCATAGCTGCTGTCTCCACATCAAATTGGCAATTTCTAGGCTATAATCACATTGCCAGGTGTCTTGAATAACTTTCCTTCCTGTATGGATATTAATGTCCTTTCAGTTTTTTCAACACCATGTAAACATATTATCTATAATTTCTACTTTATTAACAAAAAATAATTTTGTAGAATGGCCTTTCTTGGTTTTCAACAACTGTTGCATCTAAGGCACTGTGTGCTGTTATGTGCAGAATGGCCCTCAGTGCTGTAGCAAAATGCACTAAACTGCATTGAAAGAGATCATTTAAATTTTAAAAATTGATGAAAATTGTGCAAACATGTCATCTAGCAACATATACTCTATAAATTCTCCTCAAATATTATGTAAAACAAAAATTTAAGTTACAAATAAAATTTTCGTTAAATATCTCCTTATTAATGTGATGAAAATTATATAATATCTTGTATATGATGATCTAGTATCTAGTATGAAGAATGATAAATATTTCCTAAGACATTTTCTTGGCAAGAATAAATTCTACATTAAGACCCCAGTGTCTCTCATGTTCTGCCTCTAACATAGTATCTTGGCTACTCTCTGCCCTACCTACAGTAGGTAGTGAGAGAACTACAGAGGAAGTGAAGGGGGAAAGCCCTGGCATCGGAGGAGATTATCTCAAAACTAGAATGCTCACCTTAAAAGTTTTTGCACGTGTGACTATATGAAAACAGTCTCTCCATCATCATATTTGAGTTCTATTTTTTTTAAACATTCTTATTTAGGCTTTAGGAGCAACCAAGAAGCATCAAGTGGAGAACAAAAACATACAAATGCAAATTGGCACCTTAACTTTTATTATGGCAAGACATACATAACATACAATGTACCATCGTATCCATTTTAAGCATATAGTTAGTGATATTCGGTAGATTCATACTGGTGTAACTCTGACTGCTGTCCATCTCCAGAAGTGTTTCATCGTCCTGCACTGAAACTGTGCTCAGTAAACAATAGCTCTTCGTTCTCTCTTCCTCTCTCCAGTCCCTGGTAATCACTGTTTTACTTTCTGTCTCTGTGTATTTGACTAGTATGGGTACCTCATTTAACAGAAATCATGTCATAAGTGTCTTCTTGTCTCTGTCTTATTTCACTTAGCATAAAGTCCCCAAGGTTCATCGTGTTGTAGCAAGTATTAGAATCTCATTGTTTTTTTGAGGCTGGATAATAATTGGTTGTATATACATGTTATATTTTGTATAACTTTTCATTTGTGAACATTTAGCTGGTTTCCGTTTTAAGACTATTGTGACTAATGTTTTGTATATTGATGTACAAATACCTGTTTTTTTCCATACTTTCTAAGTTTTTTGTTTTTTTCCTTTGTAGAGTCAGAGTCTCCCTTTCAGAGTCTCCCTTTCTCGCCCCTGGCAGAGTGCCGTGGCGTCACACAGCTCACAGAAACCTCCAGATCCTGGACTTAGGCGATTCTCCTGCCTCAGTCTCCTGAGTAGCTGGGACCACAGGTGCCAGCCACAACACCCGGCTATTTTTTTGTTGCAATTCAGCCGGGACCAGGTTTGAACCCACCACCTTTGGTATATGGAGCCAGGGTCCTTTCCACTGAGCCACAGGTGCTGCCCCACACTTTCAAATTTTTATGTATATGTCTAGAAGTGGAATTGCTGGATAATATGTTGACTCTTCATTTACATTTTTAAAGAACCACTTTTTGAACAGTATAAGTTTGGTTATTTTATTTAATACTACAAGTTCTGATTGACATTTGATGTTACCTAAGAATAATTATATGCCATGTCAATATATTTATATTATGTGGTCAATATGTATCTTTATAAAACTGACTGAAGTTTTTGCTGAATATACCTAATATAAGCATATATATTGTGTATCAATATGCATAAAATATGGTGTTAAAGAAGGGCACACCTTAATATAGTACATTGTATGTTATGTATGTTTTGCTATCATAAAAGTTAAGGTGCCAATTTGCATTTGTATGTTTTTTTTTCCACTTGATACAGTTTGTATCTGGGTTCAATTTATAGAATGCTTTAGAAGAGGAGGCAAAATCTAAGCCAGCATCAAGTTGCTATTTCAAAAACCCAGAACATATCATACAAATAAGCTAGAAAAGCAAAGGGTATTAAAACTTCAAGCAAATCATGATTTATATTTACTATTAATACCCTCAGGGAAACCTCCTTTATCTAGCTGACTTGATATGGCATTGCTTTTATGTATGACTCAGTCCAGTTTCCTCATCTATAATAGATTTTATTATGCTCCAGATTTTCCAGAATGTAATAAATGGAAGGACTTGGTTCAAAATAATAAAAAAGTCTGAATTATTTTCTTGATTTTTCTTTGTATTTAATGTTATGTAACTCATTTCACATTTTTTTTTTTTTTTTGCAGTTTTTGGCCAGGGCTGGGTTTGAATCTACCACCTCCAGCATATGGGGCTGGCGCCCTATTCCTCTGAGCCACAGGCACCACCCTAATTTCACAATTTTTATAAAAATATTGAAATATTGTTTTAAGTACTGCCTTTTATTTACATTTATTAGGCAAATCCTAAATTAACCAAATAAAAGAGACATTTGTGGTAACACAAAATAATTTCTAGGAGAAAAAAATGTGAAAACACATAATTTTTAGCTTGCCTTCTGCAAGTTTTCATCCTAAAACTTAAGTGTAATAAATCTTGCCTAGATTTTTTATAAATCATTTCATTTTGCCAATTAATCAGGGCCTTTACTTGCACTTATGCATTCAAAAACATAAATTACATTTATATGTTTCAGTTATGTTTATGAGTTGTAATATAATAAAAGTTTCTGTAATCTTAATGGTACACATACCTTGCTAACACCATATTTATTGTTCAGCAATTCTCTTTCCCTACTGTACATATTCTACATGTGACATACTTAACAATGCTGTTGGAAATATATGCATCAGCAATTCAGTAATATTCCTAAGTGAATAGTACTATGAATATGCACAGTCTATACAGATAGTCATTATTCCTTCTATGTTTACTACCTAATGCTCTGAATAATACACAAGATTGAAAAAATAAATAAAATCAATAAGCCTTTGGCCAGATTAACTCAAAATAGAAAAGTAAAATCTCTGAAAACCTCGATCAGAAATGATAAAGGGGAAATAACAACAGATACTACAGAGATACAAAAGATCATCTCTGAGCACTAAAAAAACTCTATGCTCAGAAATTTGACAATATGGAAGAAATGGAACAATACATCGAATCACACCCTCTCCCTAGACTTAATCAAAAAGAAATAGATCTCTTGTATAGACCAATTTCAAGAATGAGATCAAAGAAACAATAAAAAATCTCCCCCATCCCTCCAAAAAGGCCTGGTCCGGGTGGCTTCACACCAAAATTTCATCAAACATTCACAGAAGAGCTTATACCCATATTGCAGAAATTATTCCGAAAATTGACAAGGAAGGAATCTTCTCCAATAAGTTCTATGAAGCAAACATCATTATGATACAAAAACCAGGAAAAGAGATGACTAAAAGGGATAATTTTAGACCACTTTCAGTAATGAATATAGATGCAAAATATCTCAACAAAATCCTAGCCAATAAATTATAGCTACACATTAAAAGAATCATTCATCATGATCAAGTAGGTTTCATCCCAGGGATACAAGGCTTGTTTAACATACACAAGTCCATAAACAAAATTCACCATATCAACAGAAGCAAGAACAAAGACCTTATGATCCTCTCAATAGATACAAAATAAACATGAATACAATTCAGCATTCTTTTCTAATTAGAACAATTAAGATTTTAGGCATAATTCTTAATCTGATTGAAGCCATCTACGACAAAACCACAGCTGATATTATAATGAATGGATTAAAACTGAAAGCTTTTCCATTTAGAACTAGACCATACAAGATTGCCCTCTATTGCCACTACTAGTCAACATAGTGCTAAAAGTTCCTGCCAATGCAATTAGGCAAGAGAAGGAAATAAAGGGCATCCAAATGTAGTCAGAGGTCAAACTCTCCTTCTTTATCAACACTATGATCTTATACTTAGAGAACCCCAAAGACTCAACCACAAGACTCCTAAAAGTGATCAAAAAATATAGCAATATCTCAGGATATCAAATCACTGTCCACGAACCACCAGCCTTTGCATATGCCAACAACAGCCAAAAATCTAATCAAGGACATAATTCCCTTCACAGTAGCTTTAAAAAAATGAAATACCTAGGAATATGCCTAGCAAAAGAGGTAAGGGACCTCTACAAAGAAAATTACAAAACTCTGAGAAAAGACATAGCAGAAGATACTAACAAATGGAAGAATATTCTTGAGGCTGGGAAAACTCAAAACTATGAAAATGTCTATACTACCCAAAACAATCTACAGATTCAATGCAATCCTCATTAAAATACCATCATCATACTTTCAAGATTTGGAAAAAATAATTGTTTGTTTTGGATGGGACCAGAAATCAAAACCCATTTAGAATTAGCCAAGGCAATTCTTAGTCATAAAAACAAAGCTGGGGTATCAGCCTACCAGACTTTTGGCTATACTACAAAGCCATAGTGATCACAACAGCACAGTATTAGCACAAAAATAGAGACATTGACATTCAGAACTGAATAGAAAACAATGAGATGAAATTAACCTCTTACAGCTGCCTTTTTATTGATAAACCAAACAAGAACATATACTGGAGAAAAGAACCCCTATTCAATAAATGGTGCTGGGAGAACTGGATAACCACATGTAAAAGATTGACTCTGGATCCACGCGTCTTACTACTTACAAACATTGATTCAAGATGGAGAAAAGATTTATTTCTAAGTCATGAAACAATAAAAATCCTCAAAGACAGTGTGGGGAAAACACTTGAACATATCTGCCTGAGAAAGATTTTATGAAGAAGACTTCTGTAGCAATTGCAACAACAACTAAAATAAACAAATGGGACTTAATTAAAGTGAAAAGCTACAGTACAGCTAAGAAAACAACAATCAAAGCAAACAGGCAACCTTCAGAAAGGGAAAAGGTACTTGCATAAAATGAATTGGACAAAAACTTAATAACTAGGATCTACAGAGAACTCAAATTAATCAATAAAAAAAGACCCAACAATCCCATAGGTCACTGGGCAAGATAGATGAACAGAATCTTCACTAAAGAAGACAGATGAATGGCTTTCAAACATATGAAGAAAAGCTCATTGTCCATAAAATCAAAGAAATGTAAATCAAAACTATCCTGAGATATCACCTAACTCCAATGGGAAAGGCCCACATAACAATGTCTCAAAATTGCAGATGCTGGCACTGATGTGGAAAGAAGGGAGCACTTTTACACTGCTAGTGAGACTATAAACTAATACAACCTTTTTGGAAGAAAGTATGGAGAATCCGCAAAGAACTCAAATTAGACCTCCCATTTGATCTTGCAATCCCACTACCGGGCTCTACCCAGAAAATTAAAAAAAAAATCGTTTTATTATGAGGACATTTGCACTAGGCTGTTTATTGTAGCTCAATTTATAATCACCAAAATGTGTAAACAACCTAAATGCCCACCAACCAAGGAATGGATTAACAGGCTGTGGTACATATATATCATGGAATACCATTCAATCACTAAAAAAGAGGTAGACTTTACA
This sequence comes from Arctocebus calabarensis, assembly GCA_963573935.1. Taxonomy (NCBI): domain Eukaryota; kingdom Metazoa; phylum Chordata; class Mammalia; order Primates; family Lorisidae; genus Arctocebus; species Arctocebus calabarensis. The sequence continues at coordinate 26,088 of CAUYON010043575.1, read as the reverse complement.
TTTTTTGTATTAACCAGGATGGAGGTGCAACACATTCTTCTTAGTAAAGCATCACAAGAATGGAGAAGCCAGACTCCAACTTACTCTATTCTAATATGAATAGAATAATATGCAGTAGATGAGCTAATACAAGGTGTGGGGGTAGGGGAATGAGGGAGCAGGGAGAGGGGAGGAGAGAGGGGGTAGAGGTCATGGTGTATGGTACACCTCTTAGGGGTGGGACACAATTACAAGAAGAACTTTTATCTAACAAATGCAATCAGTGTAACCTAATTCTTTGTGCCCTCAATGAATTCCAAACAATAAATAAAAAAAAAACACACACACATTTTCTTCACTTCAAAGATCTTTCTTTTTCTGCCCCTTGCAGATAGTACTTCTCACTACCAAAAACAGAAAACCAATAATCTACTTCCCACCCTGTTGACAGACCTTTTGTTTAAATGAATCATTGATACATGTGATGTTTCTATCCACATAATATTTTGAAATTCATTTATATTTCATTATATATCAGAAGTGTCTTCCCTTTTATGTCTTTATAGTGTCTCTACTATACCACATTGTATTAGCTTTCTACGGCTACCATAACAAAGTACCACAAGGTTGGTGACTTAAAGAAATTTATTCTTTCACAATTCTGGAAACTAGACATCCAACCTCGAAGCATCATCAAAGCCTTGCACTCTCTGAATGTCTAAGGGGGAGAATCCTTTCTTGCCTCTTCCTAGCTTTTTACAGTTTCCCTAAATCCTTGGTGTCTTGGATTTCAAAGACCTGACTCCATCTCTGCCTCCAACATCACCTGGCATTCTTCTATTTATCTCTGCACCACCTGTTTTCTCTTCCTATAAGGAAACAAGTCATTAAATATGGCCTACTTTACTCCAGTTTGACTTCATTTAACTAATTATATCTGTAAAGATCCAACTTCCAAATAAAGACCCATTCTAAGGTTCCAAAGGAACATGGATTTTTTTTTTGTTTTTTTTTAGAGGGGATAATATTCAACACAGTACACATGTTTTGTTTATCCACTCATCAGTTGATGGATATATGGGTTATTTCTAGCTTTGGCTATTAAGAAAAATGCAGCTACATGCATTTGCATGCATGTTCTTATGCAGATACATGTTTTCATTTCTCTTGAGTAGATATCTAGAAGTGGAATCATTGGATAGTATGATAAATATGTTTTTCTTTTTATAAATCAGGCACTTTCCAAAGGGGGAAATGTAGCATTTTACATTTTAAATGACAGGACTGATTCCAGATTCTCCCCATCCTCATCAGCACTTTTATTAGCGGTCCTTTTTATTATAGCCATTACAATGGAATGAAATAGTATCTGATTTTGCTTATAATTTGCATTTCTCTAATGAATAATAATGTTGAACATCTTTTTAAGTGCTTATTAGCCATACGTATATTATCTATGGTTAAGTGGCTGCTCCAATATTTTGCTCATTTTAATTGTATTATTAAGTTTTTACTATTCATATTCTAGATATAAGTATTTTCTCAAATATATAATTTTCAAATATTTTTTCCACTCTGTGGCTTGCCTTTTTGTTTCCTTAAACATGATGTTTCAAGCACCAAAGTTTTAAAATATGTAATAGTTAAACATATTCCTTTTGAAATAGGTAATGTCTGGGAGTTAGAGTAATAATTTCTAATATTTACAATAACATATAAAAATAAATACTGTTTTTATCACATTATACAAATAATGGAGAACTTTATTCATGTTTTTAAAGAAAAACCATTATATGATCTATGATGAAAAAGATCATTATAAAGAAAAACCATTATAAGATCTATGATGAAAAAGTTAATGCTTATTTAATTTCTGTTCAGGTAGATAATGTTACATATTTTCATTTTTTAATCATTCCTCTAGATTCTGTGCTTTTAGGACAGTTTTTGACTCCCAGATATGTATATAATGTTGTGTGTGCATGTGTATTGTATATTCACCTGGATTACAAAAAGTGCCTCATTTAATTCAAGATTATAGTTATATTTAACTGTATTTATATATCACCCAGTCTGCAAATGTTCAAACATCATCAAGCACCTCCTATGAGACAAGTGCTATTCCTTAGTACTGAAGAGTCCCCAGTGAAGAGGGACGATAATTGTATTCATGGAACATAAATTTTAATTTGGAGAATGTGGACTCAGTACAGATTAAAGTATAAAGAAGAAAATAGTCCATTGTAATACCATGGGGAGAAGTAGAAAATGGAAGAATATTGGATGCAGACTGAGAAAAGTTTGACATTGCTGATGAATTTATGAAAAACTTTCCTAATGATTTCACATTTGTGCAGAGATTTGAATAATGTGATAGCAATTCATGTAAAGAAAGATCTGAAGAAAGAGTATAACTGTCACATGTCACTTCTTTTTTTTTATTAAATCATAGTTGTGTACATTAGTGCAATCAAGGGGTACAATGTGCTGGTTTCATACACAATCTGAAATATTTTCATCAAACTGTTTAACATACCCTTCATGGCATTTTCTTAGTTATTGTATGAAGACATTTATAGTCTGCATTTAGTAAGTTTCACCTGTACCCTTTTAAGATGCACTGTAGATGTGGCCCCACCAATTACCCTCCATCCACCCAACCTTCCCCTTCCCTCCCCTCCCTTGCCCCATTCCCCATATTCTTGTGCTATAATTGGAAAGCCTTTGTATGAAAGCTATAAATTAACATCATATTATGGCTGAGTACATTGGGTACTTTTTCTTCCATTTTTGAGATAACTTTGCTCAGAAGAATGTGTTCCAGCTTCATCCATGTAAACATGGAAGAGGTAAAGTCTCCATCTTTGTTTAAGACTGCATAATATTCCTTGGTATACATGTACCACAATTTATTAATCCATTCATGGGTTGGTGGGCACTTGGGCTACTGGGAACTGATCAAACTAAAAAGCTTCTGCACAGCCAAGAACACAGTAAGTACAGCAAGCAGATAACTCTCAGAATGGGAGAAAATATTTGCAGGTTATGCTTCCAACAAAGGTTTAATAACCAGAATCCACAGAGAACTCAAACGTATTAGCAAGAAAAGAACAAGTGATCCCATCTCAGGATGGGCAAAGGACTTGAAGATAAACTTCTCTAAATAGCACATGTCACTTCTGACACCACTTATCAGGGTCCAGGACTGGCCAGGTCTCAGGCTGGCTTAACTAGGTTCTGGACTTGGACCACTAAGTTACCTTGTTGAGGTTCAGTTTCTCTTAGGTGCCTGAGGGCTATCTACTTTAGCTGGAGAGAGAGAGAGAGAATGTGTGTGTGTCTTAGAGAGAGTAAAACAGTCTTCTTAGAAGAGATAGATTTTAGTCTTTAGCAGAGCTTGGTAATCTTCAGTAGAGAGACGCTGTGCTGGCATTCTGCAGGCAGGAGAGGAGACAGAGTCAGAGTAAGCGGGTCCGTGATAGAATGCGCATGCTCCTCAAGTGCCTGCTCCTCCAGCCTAATATAAGGCTAGTCTCAAGCCTCTCAACATCACAAGTTCACCACTGCTCTCATCTGGTGAGCTCTCATGCTTGTTAAGAGAGCTAACTCCCTCTCCACGCCCTGTCCACCCAGGTGTTCCATTATTGAGCTATATGGGTATTTCTTATAATTCTCACTCCTCCTAGCCATAGGCTATATGGGCTGCAACATATTACAAACAAAGGGAATAGCGAGTTAAGTCTCTGAGGTGAGAAAAAAAATCAACTTAAAGAGAAATAAGAAAGGTTGTGTGCCTAAAAGATGTATTGAAAGAGAGAGTGACAGACGATCAGATTCAAGAAATTGATAGGGGTCAGTCAATATAAAACTTATACATGTATAATGCTTACATAAACATCATTGAAAATTGTGGAACAGTCTAGTGGGGTGATCTATTCCAAAAATGAGTATTTGGTCATAACAGTAAATTCAGATCCATGTACCTTTGCATCTGCACAAAGTTACATGGAGTTGTAGCCTCAAAATACATTGAGTACGTGAAATGATGGCAGTCGAAGATGAGAAATTCTGCAAGTGTTAAATACACACTGAATCTTGATGACTTAGTATAAACAACAAAAAGTAAAACATTTTATTAATATTTCTCAAAGTGATTACATGTTGAAATAATTACATTTTGGATATACTATATTTCGTTAAGTTAAATATATCATCAGACTGGGTACTGTGGCTCACATCTGTAGTCCCAGCTACTTGGGAGGTTGAGTTGTAAGGATTGTTTGAGCCCAGAATATGAGGTTGTAGTGAGCTATGATGATGAAACTGTATACATACTTACATACATAAATAAAATATATTCTCAAATTTATTTTAGCTACTTCTTTATATATTTTTAATGTTGTTAACAAAAATTTAAATTACATATGTGGCACATGTTATATTTCTTGTGGACAGTGCTGCCACCTGTATAAAACTCTATGGTATAGGAAAAACATATGACTATAATAGCTGTCTTGGTACCAAACAATGTGCTAAGCCTCTAAGCACTTTAACTTATTTAATGCCCACTGAAATCCCATGTGATAGACTGTTGATTAACCTGAATGGAAGTAGAATACTTTATTCTTAGTAAAGCATCACAAGAATGAAGAAGCATGAATCCTAGGTATCAAATCTTGATTTGAAGATAATTAATGACAATTAATGACATGGTATGGGTGGGGGGAATAAAAGCAGAGAGAAAGAAGGAGGGAGGGGGCTGGGGGAAAGGAAGAGAAGAGAGAGGGAAAGAGGGACGGAGGTGAGGTCTCAGTGTGTGTGACATATCTTGTACCCTAAATGACTCCCCAACAATTAAAAAAACAAAATAATAGGCATCAGCCAAGTTAGCTTAGTCTATGTCATAGAATCAAAGATGGAGAACTAGTCAACTGAGAAAGACTCGAGTCCTAAGATTACATCAGGGTAACTGAAAGGACAGCCTTAGTAAATTTGATGTTCTATAACTGAGTCAAACATCAAATTGAAAACCTACAGTCTGCAGGTGGCAATCAGGATACTGAAGTTTAGGGTGGAAAAATGGGCCATCTGCTAGAAAAAAGAATGAGGTTTCACCACAGGGAGGAAGCTAGGGCAGGAAAGGTCAGACAACTTTCATGGGTTTGAGCAAGCTGGGATAGAGATTTATGTATAATGCATTTGTATGAAGAAAGTTCCAACATCAGCCGTGATTTAAAAAAAAGTGAACATTTGGTTTTTATTCTTTTTAAGAAGTCCCAGAGCCAGAAGTTTATGCTTACTTCATTTTCAAAAGTGCTCCTATGAATAGTTTATCATTTCTGTCTAAGCCTCCTGGAGACCAGGAAAGTAGTAAATCAATGAGAGAAAGGGCTAGCATTAGTGTGTAGAGTCTGGGGGCACAAGGTATTTCCCAGATACCAGACTCATAATACCCTTTGTCCTAATGCCTATGCCTGACTTGTTACTCTGTAAAATAGTCAGTCAGATTGTACAATGGCCTCTTACAATAATGAACTAAGATGTCCATGTGCTTGCAAAACTTTACTTGCCAATTCAGCATACTAACTTCTCATGTACCTATAATATCTTCCTGCTGAAAAGTGTTGGCAGATAGGAAAACAAAAGCAAATAAGAAATTAATTGTATGCATTTCATATTACAAACACCATAGTTTCAGGTTTCTCTATACTAAGAAATATTACTTTTTCATTTTAGTCAAGAATTCAGGATGGTAAGTAGACAGATTAAAATTACAATTTGCATGTTAAGATGTAGATTTTCCTCATTTTATTAACAGAATAGCAATAACCAGCAAAACGCCCTCTTAAAAATGTTTAAATTATAATAATGTCAAATAATATCCTCTTTCTAAGTAGTCAAAACTTTCCTAGAAAGAGTTTGCAAGGGTTACTCTGATTAACCTGATAAAAAAAGTTAATCAATATTTTACTTTAAACTACTAATTTCAAGTTAACTAATGGTAAAATAACAATGATAATCAAAGTTCCATGTTTGACTAAGCATCTTCACTTTGGTACTTAAACTTTTATATATCTTTGTTGTCCCAGACTAACTTCCTGGCCAGAAAAATAGTCTGTGTGACTCTGTGACCCAGATCTCATACTCTTGGCTTTATCTCTGCTTTCTTTCCCAAAGAGAAGTATGTCCAGAATTTTAGGCTCCGAGCTTGTAGTTGATTCAACTTTATTTCTACTTCCAAATCCTGAGTTGGTTTTATATTATACAATGCTTTTTTTATACTCAACACTTCTGGATGGCATCAACACCCTTTAAATCATCACACAGAATTCTCTCAGCCCTCACACATACACCTTAATCCAATATAGTGCCTATTGACTGCTAGTACAAGTAATGTCAAAGTGGACCTACCATAGGCAGGTTCTTACAGGTTAGAGTCAATTAATGTGCAATCAGGGGCATATCTACAGGCTAATATATGATATTTATCTTCTGGAAAAGTGTGTATAAAAGAACTCCACAAATCAAAATAATCAATTTTTTCATCAGTTGTAAAAATAAATAGAATAATAATGGTATGTTCTATCAGGCAGAAAACATACTGAATGAAGTCAATGACATTTGGTTCCACTTCAACACATTCTGGAAAATTACATTATAGAGCTGTCAAATACAAATTCCAACCAAAATGTCATTTTTGTATGAAAGCAACAACCTGAAGGACAAAGTGAATCTTGCCTTACCTTCGAACCTCCAAGGCAGAGAGTCATGTTAATTAACTATAGTTCTTTAGGGATAAATCAGCTTTTTCAGTAATTTCAGCCTTCTCTGCCATAAGGCAGAAATACATGCTAGTTCTCTGTCATTTATAAACTAATAAAGAAAATAAATTTAACATTTTTTTTGCTATTTTTCTATAATATTGATTTTTAAATAAAATTAAAAGTTTCTTCTCTTAAAAAGAAGTATGCTATTTAGAGTAATTTATTTTTTAAAGGTGGCTTAAAAAACAAAGTATATAATTTGTTTTATTCCACTTTTAAGCGTACCGACTTAATTTTGTCCTATAGTTAAATAGCTGCTTTACTCATCTACAAAGCTTAATGATAAACTCTGAATTTTCATTCCCCTGAGGAGAATAAGTCTAAGGCACAGACCATCCACCAGTTCAATGTTCCTTGTTCAAACAGGCTTCGTTTTCTTTTTACCCTGAGGCACTATTTTGAGACTTATAATGCTGATCTTATCATGTTTGTTTGGGCTGGATATGGTTCTGTCCCATCTCCATTAAACCCTTATTCCATAAGATTGGTTTAAATTTCCTAAAACTCACTTTTTTTATCCCCAATCGTCTGATTTCCTATTACCATATAAAACCAAATTCATAAAACAATGAAAGTAAAATATCTTTGCAGCAATGCACAGGCAGGATTTTTTGTGTATTTCATTCTCTATTTTATCTCCAGCATCTAGAAAAATGCCTGATGTGTGGACACATGCCTATAAAGTTTATTTAATTAATCCCCACACTTAAATTCATACCTGCTAAGCATGATATGTGCAAGATTTGCCCAGTCATATTCTATTCTTGCCTCAGTGGCACTTGGCCTGACCCACCTAGTATCCCCATTTCGCCTCTTATAGACATAGTGAGTATTAATTTAAAAAGCATGAAAGACATTAAAATTTCTAACCTTTACCTCAAAACTTGTAATTGAGGGAAAAAAATTCACCCAAGACTAATTTCTGACTTAAGACTCAGAGTATATGGCTCTAGCATCAGCATATTTTTCCATTTATTAACATGTATCAGAGCATTTCCATCGGATGATTAATTTGAAAATATAAATAGTTCAGTGTAGTATCATAGAAAGTTAAATAAATTAGAAAATACTTTTATCGAAAAACACAACTATGACTTACTTATGGATTTTTAATTTTTCTTTTATGTATCACTTAAGACATTGATGATCCTGTGTTTTGAAAGAGGAGGAGAAAAAGAGTATTTACAAAGAAGTCCATGGAATCAGCCAAGGGTTCACTAGATGAGTAATGATCTGGAAAAGTTGTTTGTGAAAGTGAGAGATTAGTAACAAGGTCTAAATGCATTGTGTGTGCCCGGTGTGTATTTAAAGTCCTGATTCTCCTGATCAAAAAAATATAATGTCTACTCTCATTTGCCCCTCACCCCAATTTCTTTTCCCCTCTTAAAGACCAGTAGATACCACCTGAACACCAAAAAACTGCATTTTTGTGTCCTTAATGTATTTACAATTAATCACACCATTACTTTTTTAAGTTCTCCGCTTCTGCTTTTTTGTTGGTTTCCTGAAGGTCCAGCCCCTAAGGAAAAAGAAGTGGCTTTCAGAACTGATGTTTCTCCTGTCAGAGAAAAATGGGTGTGGCTTCAGCACAGGATTAACGGAAGCAGACTAACCTGAAAAATCCTATCTGGCTGGAAAATTTCCAGTTTAAAATTGAGGGACGAGCTGTGCCTTTCTTTCTAATTGTCTTTAAGGAAAATTACTTTTTTTTTTTTTTTTAATATTCTTCTGGCTAAAGATTTTATGAAAGGTTCTTACTTTGTGGTCTTCCACTGGTTAAAACTCACAGATGCCAGAGGTGAAGCAGGAGGGGGGAAAGTGCCCCTTCTGACCCTGACTTTATTGTCTAAGGATGGGCTACTTGAGGGTCACCTCCCTGGTGAGCGGGTGTGTCTTTTCCACTCTAGGATCATCTAATGATAGCAAAGGTAACTACGCAAGGGTCCGGTGGGTTCTAAATGTGAAAGCACAATACCCAGCTGACTCCTGGCACCCTTCTGTCCCTGGTGCCACAAGCCTGCGTGAGTCACCAAATCCTACATAGATGTAAAGGTTTAGAATCCCAGTCAGGGGAGTCCTTGAGTTCTTTTAAGAAATGCATTATGTGGTATAAGTACACCATGGAATATTATGCAGTTTCAAAGAAAGAGGGAAAGAAACAAAAAAGAAAGGAAGGACAGAAGGATGGACGAAGGAAGGAAAGAAGAAAGGAAGGAAGGACGAAGGAAGGAAGGAAGGAAGGAAGGAAGGAAGGAAGGAAGGAAGGAAGAAGGAAGGATTAAGAGAATGTACATACACAGAAAAGGCAATGGGATGCCTCCTTGAAGAATATAGGCCAAATCCTTTTATTTTACTGAGATGTCCATGAGAGATTTTTGTTGTCAGAGCAGACTCCATCTGTCCATGAGGAATGCCCCACCCCTCTCCCCCTGCTCCCCATCAATACCGCAACTCCCGTGCACTACATTTCTATAATTATCTGTGGTATCTCCCTTCCCCTTTGAACTGTGCTGTTTTTAACGGCTGTTTTTCCCTCCTCCCCCTCAAATAAATAATAAATAATAAATAAATAAATAAATAAGAAAAAAAGAAGTGAAAAAACCTGAGAAGTACAATTTTTTTAAAAAACGGTATCTTTAGTTTACTGTGAAATGAACTGTATGACTTATATACAGTAGTTTTAATTCTTAATAAACGTTAGAGCTTTGTTTACAAAAAAAAAATAGAGAGAGGTCCATGGTATTTAACTCTATGTATTTAAGGTCCTAAATATTCACAGTGCTTTGATAATTTTGATAGGTGCTGCTTAAACATAAGCAAGATTTTCTTTCCTCAACCTCATAAGGCCCTTATTATATATACCCAAGGAGTTTTTTTGACACCTTTTATCAATGCCGATGAATTTATCTTAATAACAATCATTCCATATCAGAGAAAAATACACAAAATAAAACAAACTAACAAAATACTAACCAGAGCAATTCAATCTGACTCCTACAGTGCCTTCAGAAACATCAAGAATACACTCCGAAGGGTCCTTTATTTTTGCACTTCCTCTTATTTGCTCAGTCTTCCACACCTGTGTATGTCTGCAGTTGCCCTTATCTAGCTCTCATTGATCAATTCCATTTTATATTTTTAAAAAATGTCCTCAGTATGTCAATAAAAATAGTATTGTCAGGAAGTATTTAAATTAATATTTTTTGAGTGATGCATCCACACTAACCTGTTAAGTTTCATCAGATTTATGAATACTTCCTATTTCTAAGAATAAAATAATGAAGATGAGAATAGGAAAGTCATTTTTCCAGGTCATTTATGCAGTAACTGAAACTGGACTTGAACCTACCCAAGGTTCTCTGTTTTATATGTCCCAATGTTTAGTGCATATTTGCAGAATTTCATTAAATATCTAAGTAGAAACTTTAGTTAGTGGCCTGGTGGAACAGGGAAAGTCAATAGCAATTCTTAAAAACAATTTCAACTCAAAAGACATTGCCATCTTATCTCTATTCATCTATTTACTATTTTAACTGATATTTGATACAAATAAATACCCTTTGGGTCATAGGAAATTATTCCCTAGTGTGTCTGTAAACAAGCATTCTGTCTATTTCGTGAAATGTATATTTCCATGATTCTATTTCAGTTGATCTTATTTATGCTACCTGTACTTATAATTGACCATGGAATTTAAAGAAAATTTACACAAGACGATGGAAGGAGTAAGAAACTGAAGTGTAGAACTATTCATTTGAAATTCTTTAAGTTTTATAATTATTAATATTTTGGCTCTTTATTTACTGCTAAATGCAAGTTACTAAAATATAACTATATCTAAAGTAGAATAAAAACACTAGAGAAAACTTTTAAAAATAGAATTATTTTGAGTTTAAATTACTTTGCCATTATCTTAAATATCACTCTCAATTCAGAGAACTCAACTGGATGTTATAGATGATGTTTCAGAAGTGTACTTTATAAGTGAAGGATGACACAGACTAGCCATTATTGTGACCAGACCTTACAGAAAATTGGTTCAACATAAAAAATTATCAAGTGAATATACATTTTAATGTTCTGAATTAAAAAACAGTATTTAAAATATATGGCATGATTGTGTTAATGATCGCCTGTGATAATCAATGCTTTACCTTAACTTGGCAAATATTAATCCCAATATACATGAAGGGAAATTTTCTAATAGCGTAAGTAAATTGGAACATGAGAGGCTAGGTTTAAGATAAAAGAGAGTAATAGAAATAGGGAAATCATGTAGGAGCCTTGCCTATTACAGAATAAGACTAGAATTGTGCTTAAAAATGTCATAGAATGAGCCACTAATATAAAGATGTAAGACTACATTAGATGATCTCTTGAGGACAGTTATGATTCTTTCACTACAGGATAGCAAACAAATTCTCTACTTTAGTGTGTAAAATAATGCGTAGCAGAATAAGATGTCCTTTTTTTTGTCTAAGGAAAGTCATATAAAAAACCAGAACTATAAGGCTGTGTCTGTAAGAATGCAATCAGCTGTAAGCAAGGGAAAGTATAAAGCAAAGCATTTGTGCATACATTTGTAAGTCAGATGTTACACTGAATGTGTGTTCCATTTATGGCAATACAATAAATAAAAAACTAAGACTATCTGTTAATCAAATGAGACAAAGTTTCCCTGTAAATAAAAGGTAAAACTGCGCTTCATTTATTTCCAATTGGCATATTACTCTGTTGCCTTTTTCTGCCCCTCAAGATAAGGAAATTCTTGTCATGAGATATATATTCTGTTACTACCTATCTCTCTAACTGCTATTTGTGTATTCTTTAGAGTTTCAATCATGTTACTGGGTAATAATTGTTCAATTTCCTGTTAAAAGCTAAACATCCCTTACAATTAAATATTCCTGTTTCAAATTAGAGCTCCCTCTATATTTGTAAGTTCTGCATCAGTGAATGTAACCAAACATCTATTGAAAATATTTTGGAACAAAAATGGAGGATGTCTCTTTATGGAACACGTTTACACCTTTGTTGTTGCTGTTGTTTTGTCATTATTCCCTTAAAAATATAGAATGTGTATAACAGCTATTTAATTTTCCTTGTGTTAGTAGTTGAAATTAATCTAGAGATGATTTAAAAAATATGACAGCATGTGCATTGGTTATGTGCAAATACTATATCATTTTATATAAGACACTTGAGCATTCACGGATTTTGATATTCACAGAAGGTCTTCAAACCAATCCTCCACAGAGATTGAGGAAAGATTGCGCTGTGCGATTTCCATTTCCTGAATAGACACAGATAGTTGCAAAAATGGACCTTCTTTATTACAAATGATATCATTACTGAAGTCTAGCCTCACAATTTTAGCATGATAGATTTTTTTCCTATTTATTATATTCTTGAGGATAGCTACTCCTCAAGAGTTCTTTCAAATACTATGTTAGCTATAACTACAAAAATAAATTTATATTGCATCAAGTTATTTTATAGACATCTCCCTAAAGTATATTTACATGTGAATAATATATTTATTATATAAATGTCATCCATTTAAAATTTTAAAAAATGTGATGAGTTTTTAATTTTGTCTATTAAGATAAAGCAACCACTACACTCAAGATATAAAACATTTCTATTGCCCCTAAGATTAGTTCTTTTGTTATCTTTACAAATCACCCTTCTCTCGTGCGCTCATTATAAGAAACCCTCAGTTTTCTTTTTTGTCACTAACCATAGATTAGATGGCATTTTCTACAAATTCATATGTGTGGTTTCTTTCATTCAATATAGTGATTTTGGTATTGCTCCCTGTTTTGCTTGTTTCAGAGGCATGCTACTTGTTATCCCACTTATGGACATACGCTACTTGGTTTATCATTTCAACTGTTGATAGATGGTTTGTTTTTTATGTTTGACTATTATAAATGAATCTTCTATGAATGTTAATTTACAAGTCTTTGTGTGGGCATATCTTTCTAGTTCTATTGGTTAAATAACTAGATGTAGAATTGTTAGTTCATGTGACAGGATTTGTTTAACATTTTAAAATATCCCAAACTAGTTTTTCAGAGCAACATATAATTGAAATTCTTGCCATCAATATATAAAAGTTTCAGTTGCTCCAAATCTGCATCAAATATTTGTATTTTTAAAATTTTTCACTAAAATAATATGTTTGAACAAACACTTGAGAAAAGTCTGTGGAAGACAAATGATGGTCAACTTTTGGAAATGCACATATAACTACATAGAGGCGTTATCCTTTACTGTTGACCAATGAATTATTTTGGAAATACTTAGGAAATGCAGATATAACTACATAGAGACATTATCGCTTACTGTTGACCAATGAATTACTTTTGTATCTTTTCTGAAGATCATTAATTGACTATATACGAAGAGGCCCATTCTGGATTCTCTATTTTTTCTTCCATTCATCTATATATCTATCCTTTTGTCAATTCCATGGTCTTGCTCAGGATCAGCAAAGTATGGCCCACAAAAAACTTTGCTGGCTACTAAATTTTGTAAATGAATTTGTATTCAAACACAAGCTTATTCATTTATGTACTACTGTTCACATTGCTTTCATGCAGTAATGGAGTTGAGTGATTTTGAAGAGACCATACATAATGGTCTGCAAAAGACAAGGTATTTACTATTTGTTTCCTTTCAGAAAGAGTTTGTGAACCTAGAGTTTTGATTACTATAACTTTATGGCTTAAAGTCATAGATAAGTGTTTTCTTTTTCTACCTTTGTTTGTCTATTCTAAATTTACTTTGTTGGTCTTTCATTATAAGTATATACATTCCTATATCAGATAATTTTAGAATTCACAAGTGACCTAAAAAAGTATGCTTTCATGCTGAATGGATTGTTAACGAAAGACCATGAGATGTGTAGAAAAAAATGGGTGGACTTTATTTTCTTTCATTTTGGATTAATACAAGGGTAAATACAATTAGGTTACATTGTTAGCATTTGTTTAAAAAAATATAAGTTGTAGTTGAGTCCTTTACATTGTACTTATTATGTGGGAGCTTACTGATTTGCTTCCCCTCCTTCATCCCTCCTTCCATCTTAAATCTAATTGTGTTATTGTGTTTTTCCTCTCACGTGGGCCTGTAATTGTTCATCCATTAGTTTCAAATTATAATGTGGGGTGCTTGTTTCCTCATTCTTGAGATAATTTACTATGGAGGATGTTCTTCAAACCCATCCAGGTAAATACAAAAGATGCAAAGTCTCCATCTTTTTTATGACTGATAATATTTCATGGTATACATACACCACCATTTATTAATCCATCATGGGTTGATGGGCATTTGAGTTATTTCCACATCTTTGCAATTGAGAATTGAACTACTAACAACATTTGTGTACAGATGTCCTTATGGCAATATGATTTTTTTTTCTTCTGGGTAGATACCTAGTAATGGAATTATGGGATCTAATTGAAGGCTTCCTTTTAGCTTTTTGAGGAGTCTCCATACATCTCTTGAAAAAGGCTGTATCAATTTGCAATCTTACCAACAATACTTTCTCTCTGCACCCCAGCAGCATTGGCTCATGCTGAATGAAACATTTAAATCTAAGACACAAAATTATAAAAACTCTGAAGAAAGTATGGGGAAAACTCTTAACAACATAAGCCTGGGGAAAGATTTTATGAAGAAGAACCCATTGGCAATTGCAGCAACACCAAAAAGAAATGAATGGGACCTGATGAAGTTTAAAAGCTTCTGCACAGCTAAGGACACAATAAATAAAATAAATGAAGCAAATAGACAACCTTCAAAATGGGAGAAGATTTTGTACATTACAAATCTGACAAAGGGCTAAGTTTCTCTACAGAGAACTCAAGCAAATCGACAAGAAAAGAGCAAACAATCAAATTAATTTCTGGGAAAGAGAAATGAACAGAGCCTTCTCTCAAGAAGACAGAAGAATGGCCAACAAACACGTACAAACACGCTCATCATCCCTAAGCATTAGAGAAATGCAAATCAAAACCACCTTGAGATAACACATAACTCCAGTAAGAATAGCCCACATCACAAAGTCCTACAGCTTCAGACACTGGGGAGAGCTTTATTTTTGATAATCAATAATCTGCACATAAGAAAGCACCACCTTTCCTATAAATTGAAAGTGTAATTTCAAAAGAACAAAGAAAGGATCTTGTTTAACTTGAGAAAGTTCCAGTCCTAGTTCTCAATCAGGTCCATTTATGCAAATAAGAAAATTCAAGTTTGTTCATTTCCAATTGTTTGAGGGAGTCAAACCAGAATGGAGCTTAACTAGAAATCTCTGTTGAACATTTCTTCCATATCTTGGCTTTCTGGCTTCAGTTTCTCTTGACTTTGGTTACAGGAACTATATTGACTGAGAAGCATAAATCAAGAAGCTAGTCAATAGCTTCCTTTCTGGCTGGGCATCGTGGCTCCTGCCTGTGATCCCAGAACTCTGGGAGACTGAGGCAAGTTGATTGCTTGAACTCAGTTGTTCAAGACCAGCCTGTGCAAGAGTGAAACTCCATCTCTACTTAAAAAAAAAAGGCCTTTTCTTGTGAACAGGAAGAGCACATGATCCCTCTTCTCTCACTCATGGCTTTTGATTCTCTTTTATAACTGTGGCTTCAGAGTCCATCTCTTCTGGAGAGCTTAAGGTGTTATTTATAGTTTTATTACACATACACATTTCCAGATAGTTAGCAGTTATCATGTTCATTATTCATTCTTGGTTATAATTTCCCTTTTGGATAATTAATTTTCATTGCATTTCTTAGCCCTTCAAATGATTTTTGCTTAGTTTTGGCCCTCATGGTTTTTGTAGAGAAGTCAGAGTTCACTAGAATCATTGTTCCTCTATAATTAATGTGTCTATTTCTTTGTAATTTATTTCAAGAATCTCTCTCTCTCTCTTTCTCTTTCTGCCTCTCTCCTTTTCCTTTTTTTTTTTTTTTTTTTTTTTTTAAGAAACAGGGTTTCACTTTCTAGCTCAGGCTGGAATGCAGTGACCTGATTATATCTCACTGCAGCCTCAAACTCCTGGGCTCAAGTGATGCTCTCCACTCTTGTCTATGCCTCTGGAGGGCTGGGACTACAGGCATGTGCCACCATGAATGGCAAAATATATATATTTTTAATTTTTAGAAGCAGGGTCTCACTATGTTGTTCAGGCTGGTATCAAACTCATGACCTCAAACAATCCTCTCTGAGCCTCTCAAGTTGCTCAGATTACAAACATGAGCCCCTGTAATTGGCCCAAGAATTTCCCTGGAAGTTGATTTTCAGTAGTCTAGACTTGTGTGTGTGTGTGTGTGTATGCGCGAGCGCTCGCGTACACATGCCCATCTCTTTAATTTATCCTACCTGGAGTTTATTGAGCTTCTTGACTCTAAAAATATGTTTTTATCCAGATCTAGGAATATTCAACAAGTATTTGTTTTTATTTGCTCAATGCTATTGCTTTTTTTCTTTTGACCCTTCAATTATCCCTATGTATGAACATAAATGAATACAATGTTCAAATGTGAATTGGGAGTTCAGGAAGGTTGGGAGAATATTAAATCAACATTTGTCCCAGGCAACAGACTGCCTGGGGTTGCAGCGGTATCTCTCTGTGGAGGGAGTCCCGATCCATTCTCTCCCCTTTAGTGAAACAAAAGGTCCTCTGTTCACTACTTGCCTCAAGCTGCTCTCATGAGGGGGGGAGGGGAAGGATTCCCATCCTCTCTGGGAATTTTGTACCTGAAATTTTGTAGTTTCCTTGGAGTTCCAGCTTGCCTCAGCAGGGGTGATGTGAACCTGTCAAAACTCTCTCTCAGCTCAGCTCCCATCTTCCGCTTTATTGAGTCAGTTCTGTTCATTACTTCTCCCTCTGGACGGGAGCCTCTGCTGAAAGCTGGCTATGGTCGGCCATCTTGCCTCTTCCCACTCACAAAATTTATTTATTAAAGTTTGTTATACAGTACACAGTTTATTATACAGTACACAGTTGATCATGCAAATACATTTTATCAAAAGTGGTTCATTTATAAATAAAATGTACATCAACTTCTGAGACTCCTAAAGTCATATTAAAATAATGGCTTATAATACATGCATGTAATCAAATGATGTAAAGTATATACACTTTTACTTCAAGACTTCTATTGAAAGCCTGTAATAATATGAAACTGCCTCATTTGCTGTATTTTTTTTTTCAGAGAGAGGCCTTTAAGCCTTGTTCTTGATAATGTTTCTGAGTAATGTACTCATTTCCATAGCCTTACATATTTTATTATAGCTCTCAAATATATAACCTTTGTCAAATACCAAGCTCAGTTCAACAACTCTCAGTGGTAATACTAAACTTTCTCTCTAATTCCTTAAACTGAAACCTAATATCCTTATTGTCTTGCTTCCTTGCACTTGTTGGTAATTTCCAAGCATTCAAATGTCAGGTAGCTGGGTATGCTAGCTGGAAGGAATTCTTTTGTTGTTTGTTTCTTACTGTGGGTAGTTTTTTACCCATTACTAGGTGTGCTTCTTTTTATGGGCAGGATAATGATATTCATTGGAAACTGTCTGCTAGAGAACTAGGCTGAACAGTGCAGAAAATCTGCATCACAATTCACTGGCCTTCTTTTACTACTGTGAGATGGGAGTGGAGTTTTAAGGACATTTTCTATGACCTTCTCTGTGTAGTTCATGTAGAAAATTGGTTTGGGATCTGATTATGGAGGAGGATATCTCACAAGAATATTAATCAAGGAACAGCATGAAAAAATTACTTGCATTTTTAAAATTTCTTTTTAACTCCCCATCTTCTTTTCTTCTTCTTTGTTAAACAAAATATTTCCCTTTTGGAAATTAAAAAGAAGGAATAAATAAGATGCAGAATAATAACTTTTACAGGTACATATAACTCTCTGCTGACATAAAAAGGATAAAGCAGATGTTAGGAAGAAGTAATGTGAGAAAAGAGAAAATCACTTTATTATATTTTGACATGGTACAATCATGGGTGTGTAATCTAATAATCATCATTCTCTACGTCATTTGGGAGTCCTCATTTTAGAAACACTCATTAATTTCATGCATACTAAGGTATCTGTAGTTCACAGGCAGCTGTGAATATGTATCAAATCAGTAAGAGTTCAAATTTTTTTCGAGTAAAATATTTATTAGTAAACATATAGTTGCTTTCCTGGAAGTTAATTGGGACCAAAAATTCAATAGCAGATAAAATATAAATGATCTCAGGTCCTGTGTAACTTAAAGCCACCTGTAGTAAAGAAAGTAATAAAATAATTCAAGTGGAAAACTGAGAACTGTAGTAATATTAGGTCCCCCTGGAGAAGGATGTTCCGTGGTTCTTGACTCGCAGTGCCACAAATGTGCACTGGTGCCTACCCTGTGATGGTGTGATCACAAGGACCAAGCAATCATTGTCAACAAACTTTTATTATAGAATAAAGCATACAAACCATAAGGAGAACATGTCTCCAAAAGCCAGACGGGTCCCTGTCTGTGAGTGAAAAACAGACCCAGAAGTCTGAGCACACACCAGTCTTTTCTTTTTTTCTTTTTTTTGCAGTTTTTCACCGGGGCTGGATTTGAACCCACCACTTCCCGCAAATGGGGCCGGTGCACTACTCCTTTGAACCACAGGAGCTGCCCACACACCAGTCTTTTAAGCTAACTTAGCCAACTGGTTTGCCCCGTCTTTGCACTACCAGTATTGGCTATTGCCTCCCGCCTTTGGGCTAAATGACAGGTTGCAGCTACACCACAAATTTTTCAATATACACGGAGGGGTGTGGAAGTTCACAATTTTAATTATAGGAATATGGGCCCAGGTCACTGTGAGGTCACTAGGGGCTCCTCACAGTCCCTGCATAACTTGGTTCCTACTGTCTACCTTTAGCCACACCCCTTAGTCCTCTGTCCTATCAAGAAGACAAGCTGGGCCTGGCAGGTCTGTCTCCTCACCGGCCCCAAAGCCGGGAGCTCAAAGGACACATCTCCTCCCACCAGGCAGGAGAGCAACTAGTATTGGAGACTGCGCATTCCGGACTCAGGCAAGCAGCCAAGAGAGCAGGACAGGCAGGGCGTGTTCCCGCAGTGCCGCTGGAGCAGAGCTGCTCAGGGACCCTGTTCGGCTTCAGCCTGGCGCTGCGGTGGGTGGTGTAGGGCCGCGTACGACAGTGAGAACTAGGAAGGAGAGGAAGCACAGGAAACCGGGCGGGGGTAACTAGACAATCCTCTTCAATCCTAGGTTTAATGAAGGCTCTTTGAGAAACTAACACTTGAACTGTAAACTGAAGGCCAAATAGAAATTAACAAAAAGAAAAGGGCAGCGCGTTGTGGCCATCCTAAGGAATATAGCAGTTTCACAAGGATTGGAGGGGGCGCTGTTTGTAGCATTTTTGCGAAACTGCTAAGAGGTTATCATAACTGAAAAAAAGGACAGCATATAGAATATAAACCCAAGATGACCAAATGATAGAGGATTTTGAAACCATATAAAGGTTGGGATCTATAGTCTGTGAAACATGAGAAAGCTTGGACAATTAAAAGAATATCTACGTGCTCAGATTTACATTTTAAAAAGAGCTCTGTAGCACGAGTGAGGTTACCTTATTGGATAAAACAGATACAGGTATGCAGAAGCTATTTTTTAGCATGGGGAGGGAATCCGATGCCTTGATGAAACTTTGGACCAGTGTAGTGAAGTTGAAGTGCCTCAGTGAAGAGAAGTTGATTAATTTCACAGACATTTAGTAAATGTGCCAGAGTGGACTTGATGATGGGCAGATGGCTCCTTCTATAAGCAGACCAGTGTCAAGATTATAAGGCTCTGTCTTGAACAACATGAATAAGTCATTCATGTATAGCTAGTAAATGAAGTCATGCCTAACAATATAATCTGCTTCAACATTCTGTCTCAGTTTTTTAAAATAAACCAAGGAAATTGAAGATAGGAACCAGCAAAAAGCAATGATTCCTGTAACGCATAACAAATATCCTTATTTTTCTCCAACTCTGTGCAGGTCCCTGAGAAGTTGATGCTAGAAATACACACTCAGTGACAAATCTTTCCTCCAAAACATTAAAGTCTGGTATATGTATATATATATATGTGTGTGTGTGTATGTTTCTATAAATTTTTTTGTTCTATTAAAGATGATTTGCTTTCAAAATATTGAATACATTTTAAAATGTTTAATTTTTAAACACATTTAGTTAGGAGGTTTTTGTAGAGACCAAATGTATACAACAATAACAAAAACTCCAGGTATTACTTAAGCTATTGGTGACAGGTTTAATGAGATACTTATAAATATCTTCAAAGGAGATTTAGGCAAAACTAGTGTACAATCAAATTTTGCAAGCAATCATAGATGTCCAAACGAAATATGGCGACAGTATGTTAAAACAACAACAGAAACAACCAAAACAAGAAACAACTAGTAGAGTAGCGGTGGCATTTCTGTACAGACTAAGTTTCATACATAGAAATGGTGGGACTGAACTGACATGAACACCTCACACCACACACTACATTTGACTTTTTTTCTTTTTTTTTCCAGACAGAGTCTCACTCTGTCACCCTGGGTAGAGTACTGTGGAGTCACAGCTCACAGCAACCTCAAACTCTTGGGCTTAAGCGATTCTCTTGCCTCAGCCTCCCAAGTAGCTGGGACTACAGGCACCAGCCACAACACTTGGCTATTTTTTGTTGCAGTTGTTGCTGTTTAGCTGGCCTTGGCCTATTCTAACCCGCCAGCCTGGGTGTATGTGGCCAGCGTCCTATCCTCTGAGATAGGGGTGCTGCCTACATTTGACATTTTACCCATGGCCACCACTCTTATAGAAATTACATGTAGGCTTCTGTACTTTCAGGAATATAGGTCACTATGTAGGTTCATAAACCATAAAAATCATAAATTGGTGCTTTAATTAAATGCAATGGTAGCTTCAAACAAACTAGATATGAATTTCTTCCTGTCCCAGAAATGGCAAAATGAAATATCACTTTATCAGATTATCAATAAATTCAATGTAAACCTGGATGTTCCTTTTGTCATTAAAAATGATTAGTATATTTTCATGAGAATGAAATTCTATGATAAATGAGTAAATCAATGTTAGGGTCTTAAATTATTAGGGCACTCATTGTATTTATTCAAAATATTCTCATTATTTTCCATTATGTATTTAATAACTATCAATTCTAATCAATATAAACTTGAAGATCATTGTGGTTGAAGTTTTTCTTCGTCCTTTTATCTTTATTTCAAAATATTGAATGGGTATAAATGTTTTTGTTACACCGGTATCTTTAATAATGCTTAAGTAAGGACTTCGATGTGCCCGTCACTCAAATAGTAGTCATTATACCTGACGGTTAGGTTTTTACCCTCTCTTTCTTGTCCATTTTTTTGGTTTCTGATTATCTTGACACCTCTACCTGCCTGTGTATGCCCATCAATTAATTCTCAATTATTAGAGAATATATGGGACATTTGTTTTCTAGTTCAAGTGAATCAGCATTTATAAAGTGCTTAGAATATTACCTTAATTTGTATTAGTCCCTTAATATATTTATTATTATTAATACTAAGTAGTCAAGGTTAAATGGGTTCCAATTAAGATGTATGATTAGTAGTTGGGAAGAAGGTTAAAAATAAAAATGAATGAAAATTCTTCTTCTGGATCTATGTTAAGATATGTTATAATTAGTAAAACTTCCTACTGAAATGAGCATGAAGAGAAGCGAATTCTTTAGGAGAAATCCAGATATCAACTAGGGATATACTCTAATCTCTTAAGAAACTAATAAAAATCTATGTAAAAAATTGTTTTAAATTATGGAATATCTAAAGAAGTGAAAATTCCCAGAGGCCAAATATCAAGAGAGTTCTAAAATTATAGAGCTTAACCCTTGACAATGTGTTTGCTGTTTCTTGGTGATTTTGCTTATGTCAGTTAATTACTAATTTTTCCAGATATGGAAGACAATGCTTTGGAAGAAATTGAGACCAAGAAATGATCCTCAGCAGCTACACGGTAAAGGAAAGGATAAAGAAATTAAATCTACCATCAAAAAAAGGGAAGGGAAATTAAAATAGATCTATCTTGACCTCAGATCTTAGTGATAAAAAAAGACAAAAGAATTCAAAATCACAGAGTATATCATCAAATGAATATTTGAGATTGCAAATTATACCAGCTGTGATTTATCACATAAAAATCTACAAATGAATATCAAAATATATTTTTGGAAAAGTTAATTTTTAGATAACCCAGTAGAAGTAGGAAAACATCTCACAAGATTTCTATAAGTTAAAGTGATAAAATGCAAAGCTACAATTCTAAACTACAAAATGAACAATGAAACAAATGGTGAAGGAGGATTGAACACCAAATACCTAAATGAGAAACTTGTCATAATTCAGAAAATGATGTTAGAGAAAAATATTTTAATTTGAATGAATATTTAGAGATGGAAAATGTAAGTGATTAAATTTTAAAATATTAGTGAAACAGAAAACATGATAAAGCAATACATTTTGTAAAGTAATAGATATCAAACAATATATATAACCTCTATGGAGAAAACACAAGAATTGAAATTTAACAATAAAAGTTTAAGCAGCTTTTAGCTATAACTGATGAGATAATTAAGAAAATTGTCTTTAATTATTCTTATATATTAGTAAATACATTTTTAATCTTTTATGAAATAGATAGCAATGGAATAAAGAGTTGTAAAAAATGTAAGAGAGCTTAACTTAAAAGTAATATGAAATAGGAAACAGAAAATTTTCAAGACTTCCCAAAAACTGAGCAGGGGAAGAAATATTGAAAAAAGGAAAAATGGCACATATCGCAGGTTCAGGAAACTTTACAAATTCCAAGTATGATAAAGAAAAAGAGACTCACACTTAAATACATTGAAATGAAACTGCAAAACATTCAAAGGAGAGAAAAGGTTTAAAACAAAGTTAGAGGGAAGAGCACCTAAATAATTAAAATTATGCAACATAGAAGAGTTTTAAAAAGGAAAAAATGAAGCTAAAAGGACCCGTGTGATGCCATTTTGTTAACAGACTCCATTTTACAGGTTGCTGTGTAATTTGTGGTGTAATGTTAGTTTTGCAAAGTTTGATTCCTTGCTCCAGTTCCCCTGACCACCCCCACCAGTTGATCAATACCAGCCCCTTCTTGCATAGCGACCACCCACCCTTTCCCGTCATCACCAGGGTATCCAATGAGCAAGTGAAGAGACAGCTGGTCTCATCCTTACTCCACCTTTCCCTTATCCCACTCCCTTTATCCCATTCCCCCTCCCAACTTCCTTTTGGTACACTATAAGAATACCTCAGCCCCACCCCTAGGGGCCATTCAGATCCATCCCCAGTTTGGCGGGGCTCATGGCCCAAGTTTAAGCTTGTAACAAATTTCACCCTTTGTTTTTTTGCATGGGCTTGCCTGGTGTGAGTTTCTTCTGGGGGGAACTCTGAAATTCGGGCACAACAAAGCTAAGAGTAGAGAAATGTTCCTCAAAGATATGAGAAAATTCAACAACTTAGAACTTAAAATTGGTAAGATATTGTTCCAGAACAAGAAATTGGCTGTAGGAAGGCATAGATGGACAAATAATATAGAAAATTTATCATCAATATATTTTAACTCAAAAAACTTTTAAAGAATATTCTTCTGGGAGAAGTAAATTGAACATGAAATCTACTCACAATGAGTAAATCAGAAAAAATTTTAATGTGGAATTAAATATTTGAAAATACTAACATTTAAATAGCAACAAATTATCTCATTTAAATTATTCTAAGGTCCATATGTTACTCTGGTGAATAAAGAAATTAGGATTAACTTTTGGCTATATAGTTAAAAAAACATTATATAAATTTTAATGGTACCTTCTAAGAGAGAGAAAGAATTAGCAATATGCATTTTGTGAGGAATTCACTCAAGACAAAAAAGTACTTAGAAGGAAAAGGCAAAACCATAAAAGAGCACAAATTCAACTATTAGGCAAAATAAACATGAAGTGAAAGTAAATACTGTTAGGAATACTAAGCTTCGCAAGATAGTCAATTATATTATTAACGAATATTTGTGTTTCCAAATAAATAAAGTGACAAGAAAAAAAACCTAACAACTTCCCTTTCATAATGACAAATATTAGACACATTTCTCTATAATTATGGATCAAATAAACAAAATGTAAATTGAATAAACAATTTCAGTTAAAAACCTCAAATTAAATAAACTTGATGTCTCCAAAGTCAAATATAGAAAATTGAACACCCAAATGCAAAAATATGCACACTTTTCAAACACAGGTGACTTTAATATAGACCATGCACTAGCTT
Organism: Arctocebus calabarensis; assembly: GCA_963573935.1. Taxonomy (NCBI): domain Eukaryota; kingdom Metazoa; phylum Chordata; class Mammalia; order Primates; family Lorisidae; genus Arctocebus; species Arctocebus calabarensis. Next base: position 1,889 of record CAUYON010043575.1, on the reverse strand, counting down.
CAAAACAGCTTAAGGAAGTGATAATTTTTCAGACCAGGATATTTTATAATTGTACAGTTAAATTAGAATTTGAGTACAAAATGAGGAAAAGTAATGAAAAATATAAAATTCCATAATTGAGACAATTAAAAAAATCTAAATATTTAATTCATCAAAATATAGGTTATAAAATAAACAGAAGCAAATAACATTTAAAATATAAAATATCAAAACATTTGAGATATTAGTAAAGTGATTGGTAAATAAAATAAAATATGTACCATGCAGAGGAAAGATTTAAAAAAATTAACAAACTAAGCTCACTATATAATTTACTTTGCAAAAAGGTAATGTGACAAACCTAAACCAATAAAATGAAGGAAATAATATTTTTTAAAAGACTAGTAAATCTTAAAACGTAGCTATAATAGACAGTATCAACAAAGTTAAATGCTGTTTTTTTATAGACTATGAAAAATAATCTTCTTGAGGCTTTGATCAAGAAAAAAGAGAATGCCTTTTTTGGGGTGGGACACTATTTACAAGAGGGACTCTACCTAACAACTGCAATCAGGGTAACCTGGTTCTTTGTGCCCTCAATGAATCCCCGACAATAAAAATTAATAATAAAATTTTAAAAAAAGGAAAAAGAGAAAAACATAAAAGGCATAAAAGCAAGTAAAGAAAGAAAAATAATGCTGTTGCTATAAAACTAAAATGACTAGGAGTATAATTAGAACTCAACATAAACTCATTGTCTAAATAAAAAAATAGCTAAATAAATTTTATCAGAAAAATTTCTTGTGAAAATAAAAGTTCTTTACGAAATTGACATAAGAAATAGAATACAAAAAGGCATTTACTTGGTGGTCTCGCCAGTTTGGGGAGTTGTTTGTCCGATGATCCCACGTCTCAAATGGATCTGAGAAGCCTTGTTGATTTTCAGTTCATTTGCTTTTTACTTACTATTAGGACAGAGCAATGACTTCCAGTTTCTCACATGTTGGACTAGAACACAAATATTTATTGCAATAATTTTTTTTATAATATAGAAATTTTGGAAATGGCCTATATGTTCATGAAAACAAGAATGGATAATGGAGAGTATATTTATTTGTGTACAATGAATGAACAATTAAATTGTTTGAATTCTCCTTAAAAACATATAGGTGAGAAAACTCTCAAAACTATAACTGGAATAGGATGTAGTTTATTTAAATTTCATGAATATTCAAAAGAATACTCAATATGGGTTATTTCATATGCATACACATGATAAAAATTAAATTAATGTTGACTATATCCTTTGAGAGGGAGGAAGAAAAAATTAGAAAAATTCAACTTATAATTATAGTATTTTATTCTTAAATTTGTTGATTAATATTCAAGTACTTATATTATTCTATATACCTTTTAAATAATCTTACAATACAAACAAAAATGGTTGCATAAATTATTTACAAATTTCTGTTTGATGTAATTACTGATAAAGTAGATAGTTAGTAGATATTTATTGTTTTCGTAGTAAATACAAAGGAAAATAGATTTGTATTAGAAGATAGATGCTGGTGAGAGATATCAGCAAACAGGCAATACACATATTAGAACTAGAAAGAGGAGAAAACCAATGCCTTTGCCTTTAACAAGTGACAAAAGATTGTGGAGTGAGAATGCTGGGTAAAACTCAGCAGCCTAGGTTCAGTCCAGAGCGTCTGCTATCAGAGATGACTACTGGATCTGGGTAATGTCAGGGTTTTTTTGTTTTGTTTTGTTTTTGAGACAGAGCCTCAAGCTGTCACCCTGGATAGAGTGCTGTGGCATCACAGCTCACAGCAACCTCCAATTCCTGGGCTCAAGCGAGTCTCTTGCCTCTGCCTCCCAAGTAGCTGGGACTACAGGCGCCCACCACA
>CAUYON010043572.1:0-10468 GCA_963573935.1 Arctocebus calabarensis | reverse complement strand
GTAGAGTGCTGTGACATCACAGCTCACAGCAACCTCCAACTCCTGGGCTTAGGCAATTCTCTTGCCTCAGCCTCCCAAGTAGCTGGGACGACAGACGCCCACCACAACGCCTGGCTATTTTTTGTTGTTGCAGTTTGCCTGGGGCTGGGTTTGAACCTGCCACCCTCGGTATATGGGGCTGGTGCTCTACCCACTGAGCCACAGGTGCCACCCTCGTGTCTTTTTTTTAATGCTGTATTTAGGCATGATTTTCTTTGTGTTTATCCTACTCAGGATTCATTGAGGTTCTTGGATCTGTACATGAATGCTTTTTCATTAAATTTGGCAAAATTTTAGCTGCTATTTTGTCAAATATTTTTTCTCCTTCAAACTTACTTTTCATTATTACATGTTTGATGAGAGTGTTTAATTCTGCCCCAGGTCCCTTGAGGTCTTTTCATTTTCTTTCATCTTGTAGTCTCTCTCTGCTTTGGTCTGGATACTTTTTATTGCCTGCTATAAGTTCAGCTTTTTTTCTCACAGTGTCTAGTATATTAAGTTTACCCAGTGAGTTTTTCATTTCAAAGATGGTATTTGCCAGCTCCATTTGCATTCTTTGTTAAGATTTCCCATCTGGTCATTCATTTTAGCCACTTTTTCCTTAAATCCTTGAACATATTCATAATGTTAATAGATGTTTGTTTTAGTTTGTTTTGTCCTGCTGTAACAGAACACCACACTGGCTTGGTGCTTGTAGCACAGTTGTTATGGCACCAGCCACATAAACCACGGCTGATGGGTTCAAACCCAGCCTGGCCCAGCTAAGCAATAATTACAACTGCAACAGAAAAATACCTGGGTGTTGTGGTGGGTTCCTGTAGTCCCAGATACTTGGGTGGCTGAGTTAAGAGAATAACTTAAGCCCAAGAGTTGGAGGTTCCTGTGAGTTGTGACGCCACAACACTCTACTGAGGTCAACATAGTAAGACTCTGTCTCAAAAAATAAATAAATAAATAAATAAACAGAAAACACACTGAGAACTTTATATTATACTGAACTGACTCCCGGTTCTGGAGGCTAGAAGTCCAAGATCAAGGGGCAGATATCTGGCAAGAACCACCTTGCTACTTCATCTCCTAGTGGAAGGTGGGAGGGCAAAAGGGAGCAGGAGGGGGCTGAACTCACCCCTTTATTAATTATTTAGTTAGTTATTTTATTTTATTTATTTATTTATTTATTTTTTGTAGAGACAGAGTCTCACTTTATTGCCCTGGGTAGAGTGCCGTGGCGTCACACTGCTCACAGCAACCTCCAGCTCTTGGGCTTAAGCTAAGCGATTCTCTTGCCTCAGCCTCCCGAGTAGCTGGGACTACAGGCGCCCGGCTATTTTTTTGTTTTGCAGTTCGGGCCGAGGCCGGGCTTGAACCCGCCACCTTCGGTATATGGGGCTGGCGCACTACTTGCTGAGCCACAGGAGCCGCCCCCAACATTTTTAATTTTTGAGGTAGAATCTCACTTTGTCACCCTCAGTAGAATGCCATGGTGTCATGGTCCACAGCAACCTAAAACTCTTGGGCCTCCCCAGTAGCTGGGACTACAGGTACCCACCACAACGCCCAGCCATTTTTAGAGACGAGGTCTCACTCTTGCTCAGGCTGGTCTCAAACCCATGAGCTCAGGCAGTCGACCCATCTTGGCCTCCCAGAGTGGCAGGATTACAGGCATGAGGCACCATGCCCGGCCTAAATTCACCCTTTTATTAGAAGCCCACTCCTATAGTAATAAACCCAATCCCATAATGATTGCCTTAATCCATTTATGAGGGCCATGCCCTCTTGACCCAAATCCCCCCAGCACTGTGGAACTGAGGACCAAGTTTGTAACGTGTGAACTTTGAAGGGAACATTCAAGCCAGAGAACTGTTTGACATGCTGGTACCTGTGACATTGACCTTTTTTTTGTTTTTTTTGAGACTCAAGCTGTTGGGCTTAAGCAATTCTCTTGCCTCAGTCTTCCAAGTAGCTGGGACTATAGGCACCCACCATGTCACCTGGCTATTTTGTTGTTGTTGTTGAGTTTGTCATCATTGTTTAGCTGGCCCCGGGGCCGGGTTCGAACTCGCCAGCCTCGGTGTATGTGGTGGGTGCCATAACCACTGTACTACAGGCGCCGAGCCAACATTGACTTTTTTTTTTTTGTAGACACAGAGTCTTACTCTATCGCCCTCGGTAGAGTGCCATGGTGTCACACAGCTCACAGCAACCTCCAACTCCTGGGCTTAGGGGATTCTCTTGCCTCAGCTTCCCGAGTAGCTGGGACTACAGGTGCCCACCACAATGCCCAGCTATTTTTTTGTTGCAGTTCGGCCAGGCTGGGTTTGAACCTGCCACCCTCTGTATATGGGGCTGGTGCCTTACTAACTGAGCTACAGGCGCCGTCCCAACATTGACTTTTTTTTTTTTTTTGAGACAGAGCCTTAAGCTGTCACCCTGGATAGAGTGCCATGGCATCACAGCTCACAGCAACCTCCAATTCCTGGGCTCAAGCGAGTCTCCTGCCTTTGCCTTCCAAGTACTGGGACTACAGGCGCCCGCCACAACGCCTGGCCATTTTTTGGTTGCAGGTGTCGTTGTTGTTTGGTGGGCCCAGGCTGGATTCGAACCTGCCAGCTCAGGTGTATGTGGCTGGCGCCTTAGCCTGTTGAGCCACAGGCGCTGAGCCACCAACATTGACTTTTTATTCACTTGACACAGGTCATATTTTCTTCCTTTTTCATATGTCTAGAAAAGTTCTACTGTATGTTGGATATTGTGGATGCTACATATTAAGTGTGGTGAGCTGGGCATGGTGGCTCACACCTGTATTCCCAGCTACTTAGGAGGCTGAGGCAGGACGATCCATTGAGCCCAGTAGTTCAAGGCAGCAGTGAGCTGTGACTGGGCTGCTATACTCCAGCCTGGGCAATAGAGTGAGATCCTATCTCTTAAAAAAAAAAATGTAAGTGTGGATCATGCTATCTTCCAGAGTTGAGTATTGCAGTTTGTTCCAGTGGCTCATTTTGATTCTGTCAGGGATGGGTTCTCTGCTCTTTGGGGGCAGGTCAGAGAGTGAGTATTGTTCCAGAGCTAGAGGAGCCCTTTCCCAAAGGGCTTTCTGGATTCTCAGCTGGATTTAAGGGAGTTCAGGGAGGTCTCCAAAGTCTGAGCAGTTATGACTCCAGTGTCTTCCATTCTGTGGACCTGTCAGAATCTTTCAGCTGTTAGTCCAGCCTTGAAGATTCTGCTGCCTACACAACTGGAACTGTGCATGGAGGCCTTTGTGAGGTCTTCAGAACCCAGAGCATCTGACCACTCCCCATAAAAGAAAACATTGAATGGCTAGGCACAGTGTAATCCTAGCACTGTGGGAGGCTGAGGCGGGTGGATTGCCTGAGCTCACAGGTTCAAGACCAGCCTCAACCAGAGCAAGACCTTGTCTCTAAAAATAGCCGGGTGTTGTGGCTGGTGCCTATAGTCCCAGCTACTTGGGAGGCTGAGCCAAGAGGATCACTTAAGCCCAAGAGTTTGAGGTTGCTGTGACTCCAGGGCACTCTACCAGGGGCAACAAAGTGAGACTCTGTAAAGAAAAGAAAAAAGGAAAACATTGATTAGATGTCGCCAAACTCTAAAAGGTCTGTTCATAGAGGCTAAGAACATGAACAGGAAAGCCACAGACAGGGAGAGATATTTGCAGAGCAGCACTTTGACAAACCACTGATGTCTGTGATATCTAAAAGAACCACAGCTCGATGGCAAGATGACAAACAGTCCAGATAAAAGTAGGCAGAGATTAGAACAGAGACATCATAGAGGAATGGCTGGAGCACATAGGCAGCGGCTCACTCAGCCTCACCAGCCTCAGAGAACAGCAGCTCAGCTCTAGCAAGTCACACTCCGTGCCTGTCAGCACATGCGGGCATCTCTACCGGAGAAGGCAACAGCTGCCCACAGGAAGCCTTGCCTGGTAGTGTTGCTGCAGCTCTGCAGTCATATACTAGGGTTGGAGGGTAACAGAGCCCTGTCACCCTACTAGAAGGCTGATCAGCAGAAGATAAAAACAAACCAGGGGGCTTGGCGCCTGTGGCTCAATGGGCTAAGGCGCCAGCCACGTACACCTGAGTTGGCGGGTTCGAATCCAGCCTGGGCCCGCCAAACAACAATGACGGCTGCAACCAAAAAATGGCCGGGCGTTGTGGCGGGTGCCTGTAGTCCCAGCTACTCGGGAGGCAGAGACAGGAGACTCGTTTGAGCCCAGGAATTGGAGGTTGCTGTGAGCTGTGATGTCACAGCACTCTATCCAGGGTGACAGCTTGAGGCTCTGTCTCAAAACAAAAACAAAAACCAGGGATGTATAGTGACACAGATGACACATGTGTCACTCCTGGCAAGAGGGGCCACACACATGGGAACATACCAGGCCACTCCACCTAGGGGCTGCTGCTTGGGTGGTAAAGGTGGCAGCAGGCAGCGGTCTGCTGCGGTGGTGGTGGTGGTGGTGGTGCGAGTGCACACACATGCTGACTCAGTCTGGCTCTCAATAGCAGCATGCATCTGCCAAAACTCATCAGATAGTGCTCTTGAGATGCAAGCATCCCCTATGTAAATTTCACCTCCAAACTGAAAAGGAAGAACTATGTATAAACATTGAAGTGAACCTGCAGGAGGAAATATTGAGGGGGAAGCTTGCTGATGTCTAAAAGTTGGAGATGCCTCTGTAAATGAGACGGATTGATGGGTGTTGGACCAACATATCCTCAGTGGGGAGAATAGTCCTTTCTGTTTTTATGTGTTTGAAACTCTGAGAACAAAACAGTGGAGGAAGACACCAGAGGCAGACCTATTCATTGTCCAAAACTCAGGAACCAGCCCAGAGGGACTGTCTTGTCCTGGGAGCTGTCATCTGGAGTCCTGCAGACTGTAAACACAGCCCAGGCGGGCAGTGCTACAGACACAGTGAAGCCAGAGGGCCCTGTCTGCAGCTAGGTTGACCCTTGAGGGGTACTGAGCCGCCATGGTGGGGTCATAGCAGCCTTAACTAAGCTGTCTTCCAGAACTTGTCCCCCAAGGGCTCTGTAAGCATTCAGGACTGACTACCTTCTTCCTCTCAGACTAACAGGAGAAAAGCTGTCCTTGGTGATTATGAAACTCCTGCTTTTTGCATTTTTGTGGATTGAGGCTTGGTCATCCTGCCATGGGCAAGGGGGGGGGGGTCTGTCTGTCTTCTAGCCCATGTGGGCTGCAGGGTCCTGCAGGCTGTGCTGGGGCTCAGGGGATCCCCAAGTTAAGGGAATGGAGATCCTAGCTTGGGGTCAGGACCTCAAGCTTGAGCACAGGAGAGATGCATCTGGGAGGGTAGGGGCATGCTGAGAACCAAGGCTTCTTAACCAGAGATGGATTTAGGGATGACCTCACAGGATGTAGGGTAGGAAAGGATATCTGGCAAGGCCCCCCAGGAGGTGCCCTTCTGGGGATGGCTACCTGCTGGCATACCTGCTGACCTGATGTCCCTCTATCCCCACAGGGAAGAATCTCTACACAAATGAATACGTGGCTATCAAACTGGTGAGTGGGTCATCCCTCCCCTTCCCAGCCAGCAGCCACACCGTGGGTCTGGGACTCGGGTGACGTGGGGGTGACGTGGGCTCCTGTTCCCCCCACCACCAGGAGCCGATCAAGTCTCGGGCCCCGCAGCTGCACTTGGAGTACCGGTTCTACAAGCAGCTCAGCTCCGCAGGTATGACCCGGCCCTGGGGCGGCAGTCGTGGGGGCGGCCCGAGCTGTCCCTGCACCTGTGTGTCTGTGCTCCCTGCAGAGGGCGTCCCTCAGGTCTACTACTTTGGCCCGTGCGGGAAGTACAACGCCATGGTGCTGGAGCTACTGGGGCCCAGCCTGGAGGACCTGTTCGACCTGTGCGACCGCACCTTCACACTCAAGACGGTGCTCATGATCGCCATCCAGCTGGTGGGCGCGGGCTGGGAGGGACTGCGGGAGAGGTGGGCTGGACCTGTATGGAGGGAGGGGAGTGGCTGCTGGGGCGGGGCCTGGTAGGAAGGGGCTCGGTTCCGGGCCTTGGGGACGCTGAGGCCGAGTCACCCCTAGATCACGCGCATGGAGTACGTGCACACCAAGAGCCTCATATACCGGGATGTGAAGCCTGAGAACTTTCTGGTGGGGCGCCCGGGGACCAAGCGGCAGCACGCCATCCACATCATTGACTTTGGGCTGGCGAAGGAGTACATTGACCCGGAGACCAAGAAGCACATCCCGTATCGCGAGCACAAGAGCCTGACGGGCACAGCGCGCTATATGAGCATCAACACACACTTGGGCAAAGGTGAGCGCCTGAGAGGTGTGGGGGTCGGGGTGGGGGTGCAGGGCGAGCAAACGCTGAGCCTCCTATCCCTGTGCAGAGCAGAGCCGCCGTGATGACCTGGAGGCGCTGGGCCACATGTTCATGTACTTCCTGCGTGGCAGCCTGCCTTGGCAGGGGCTCAAGGTATGTGCAGGGTAGGGCTGGGGGCCTGGGATAGGGGCTTAACATGGGCACAGGGTGGATGGGCAGGTGGTATGTGGCGGGCTGGGTGGGAGCTCAAGGTGGGGGGTGTGGGGCAGGGCTGGCGGCACAGGGTGGCAGGAGCACAGGCCAACTTCAACTCCTCATCTATAGGCTGACACGCTCAAGGAGCGGTACCAGAAAATCGGGGACACCAAGCGGGCTACGCCCATCGAGGTGCTCTGCGAGAACTTCCCAGGTAAGGGGCCCCTGCGCTTGCCGCCCCTCCCCCGCAACCCCTGCCCTCGCCGAGGCCCGCTGGCGCTCTCTCCGCAGAGGAGATGGCCACGTACCTGCGCTATGTGCGGCGCCTGGACTTTTTTGAGAAGCCGGACTATGATTACCTGCGGAAGCTCTTTACCGACCTCTTTGACCGCAGTGGCTTCGTGTTTGATTATGAGTACGACTGGGCCGGCAAGCCCCTGGTAAGTGTAGGGCTGGACTGGGAAGCCCTGCTGGAGGTGGAGGAGCCTGGCCCCTCAGGCTTATCCCAACAGTCTCTTCTGATCACCCTTCTCCATTGTAGCCAACACCCATCGGCACCGTCCACACTGACCTGCCCTCCCAGCCTCAGCTTCGGGACAAAGCCCAGCTGCACAACAAAAACCAGGTGAGGACCGGCAGGGACCCCAAACCAGGGAGGGCTGTGGACGCCATCATGACTCCCCTAACTCCTACCAGGCGCTGAACTCTACCAATGGGGAGCTGAACGCCGACGACCCCACAGCTGGTCACTCCAATGCCCCTATCACTGCACCTGCAGAGGTGGAGGTGACTGATGACACCAAGTAAGGCTCTTGGGCAGCAGCCTTCTGGTGGGAAGTCCTGTGCCCTGAGTGTGGGGGTAAGGGATCTGAGGTCACCCCATGCCCACCTCTTCCCACCCTGAGCCTTCTTTTTCCCCCAGATGCTGCTGTTTCTTCAAGAGGAGAAAGAGAAAATCATTGCAGCGGCACAAGTGATCCCTGGGCGAATGCAGTGCTGTGAATCTGGGTGTAGCCCCTTAGGGCTAGAGCTTGTCCACGAGGCCCTCAGGGCCTACCCACAGTGGCCCAGGGCCAGCTTCTGGCCCAATGCTGGGTCTCAGACTGCAGGGGCTGTCAGGGCCTGGATCGGCCCACTGGCCCCCACCCCCAGGACATGGGGTCACTTCTTTCATGTAAGACTTTGGCCGAAATTTCTACACCTGTGTCTAGTCCTCCCCTCCAAGAGCATTAACTATTTAAAACAAGGAAAAAAGGAAAAAAACAGAGGCCCACCCCGCCCCCTCCCTTTGCCCACCCATTTCTTTGCTGAAGTGAGTAGTGTGATCCCGGAGGACCCGCCCCCTCCAGCCACCCCCATTGTCGTCATAAAGTCCAGCTTGTCTCCCTCGATCCAAAGGCTGTTTTCTCGAGGGGAGGGCAGGCCTGACCTGGCCTAGGAGGGGTACTTCAGGCTGTGTTGCCTCCACCCACCTGGGAGGGGGCACAGGCACTGCTACCACAGGTGAGATGACCCTGGGCCACCCCAAAACCAAAGGGGTAGGCAGGGCTGGGGCCATGCCGAAGCCAACCCCAACCAAATGCTGCACCAAAGCTTGGGCTGGCTCAGCGCTGGCAGGGTCCTGCCAGGTGGGATAGGCTGGCTATGTCCCCTGCTCTTGTGCATAGGTGCCAGGCCCTGCTGAGTCAGGACTGTGGGCAGTGACTTCTCTCTTTGTGCTCTACCACCTGGCAAAGGAGCGGGAGACAAAATGCCTTAAAGCCCCCCAGAAACCTGTGGGGTGCGGGGGCAGCCACAGGAGGCGGCAGGGTTGTCCCCAGTGGGGTCCCTGAGGCTGCCAGGGCAGAGCAGAGCATCTGGGGGCCGTGCCTGGGGCGGTGGCTATGTGAGTCTAGTTCTTGCTTTACAAAGTGTACAGAAATGGCATTTACGTTTCTCTGATGCTCCCTTGAAGCCATAGAATTTAGGGGCTTTTTTTAAAAAATAAAGGAAAAATGAAACCAATCCTGAGTCTGGTGTCTGGTCTATTCCAGGAGGCAGGGCCAGGGGTGGGCAATAGCTCAAGCTTTCATCATCTGTTGGAGGATTAATGGGGATGGTCTGGACACAGGGTAACTGGAGAAAAGGACCCAGCTGAACAAGGGTATGGCTGCAGTTGGGTGTGGAGCAAGGGAAGCCATAGACCTTTCAGAGATGCAGAGAGGTCACTTGCATGCAGCTGGAGGTGACAGGTACCTTGCTTGTGCAAGTGCGTCTGAGAAACTTAGTGGCACTGCCCATAGTGGGGTTGGTCTTGGCTGTGTCTCACAGCACAAGCCAGGAAACCCAATGTCTCTGTTAATGGAGCGGAGAAGAAAAAATACCTCTTCAGGGCCAAGAAGGCAATGGTGAAATTAGCTATAATTCCTGAAAATAATGAAATAAGAATTCCAGGTGGCAGAAGTCGAGGACAGCTCCCTGCCACCCTTCTCTGGTGTTTTCTCCCCCAAAAACACAAGAGGGAAGAACAAGTCCACAGCACATACCCACAGTCCAAAGTGAGAAGGGGAAATCCTCAAATATCATTGTGGGGTCTTAGTTACCTCCCCACTCAGACTCCTATAAGGCTTGGTGGTGAGGTAGGCAGGATGGTGGGGGCTTTAGCAAAGGATTCCACACCTGTCCACAGAGGACAGCTTCCCTCTCAGAGAAGTTACCGTGAGACCAAGGAGGACAGCCAGGTTTGTTCCAAGAAGCACCTGAACACATAAACCATCTTGAAATAGGTTCATAAAGGGGTAGGACTGGGCACAGTGGCTCACACCTACAGTCCCAGCTGCACAGGAGGCTGAGAGCAGGAAGATCACTTGACCCAGGAAATCAAGGGTGCCATAATCATGACACCGTCATACTGCACCCTGACTGACAGAGCAAGATCTTGTCTCCAACAACAAAATAAGGCCAGGCATGGTGGCTCCCACGTGTAATCCCACTTTAGGAGGCCAACATGGGTGGATTGCCTGAGCTCAGGAGTTGAGACCAACTTGAGTAAGAATGAGACCCGGTGTCTACTAAAAATAGAAAAAACAGCCTGGTGGGGTGGTGGGCACCTGTAGTCCCAGCTGCTTGGGGGGCAGAGACAGGAGGATCACCTGAGCCCAAGAGTTTGAGGCTGCTGTGAGCTGAAGCTGACATCACACTTTTTGAGACAGAGTCTCACTCTTCCCAGGGTGACAGAGTGAGACTGTCTCAAAAAAAAAAGGGGGGAGGGATAGGAATGGACAAAAACAGAACTGAAAACCAGCTAATTGAATTCAAGAAGTAAACACAAGAAAAAGAAAAAACTGTTTTGAGTTGTAAGGTGACTGAGACGACCATGGAGGCTTGAGAAGGTATCGAAGGCCAGAAAACAACCAAGAGAATAAAAAGACAGACATCAAGTAAAACTATCCAGCAATGGCAAAAGTGGAAGACAGGCCAATAGTAATAATATTAGATACTGATTTAAGAGTGTTGGCAGAACAGCTGGGCGAGATGGCTCATACCCATAATCCTAGCACTGTGGAAGGCCGAGGCAGGTGGATTGCCTGAGCTCATGGGTTCGCGACCGCGACCAGCCTGAGTCAGAGCAAGACCTCGTCTCTAAAAAGGTTAACCAGGGCTTGGTACCTGTGGTTCAGCGGGCTAAGGCGCCAGCCACGTACACCTGAGCTGGTGGGTTCAAATCCAGCCTGGGCCCGCCAAACGACAATGGTGGCTGCAACCAAAAAATAGCCAGGCGTTGTGGTGGGCGCCTGTAGTCCCAGCTACTTGGGAGGCGGAGGCAAGAGACTCACTTGAGCCCAGGAATTGGAGGTTGCTGTGAGCTGTGAGGCCACAGCACTCTATCCAGGGTGACAGCTTAAGGCTCTGTCTCAAAAAATAAAAAATAAA